>BJCN01306861.1:0-18347 GCA_018326445.1 Flaveria brownii
AAAAAAAAAAAAAAAAAATCTAATCAAACAATTCTTCATGTTAAT
Source organism: Flaveria brownii (assembly GCA_018326445.1). NCBI lineage: Eukaryota > Viridiplantae > Streptophyta > Magnoliopsida > Asterales > Asteraceae > Flaveria > Flaveria brownii. The sequence goes on from BJCN01306861.1 coordinate 46, forward strand.
AACTTCCTCTAAACCCCTTGAGATTCACTTCAGTCTTTTCTACAATTTCTACTTCGCCGGAAAATTCAACACCATCGGCGGCGGCACCACCGATCTCCGGTCATCGGCGGAGGAAAAAATCACAGGTGAACATCACATAGACAGAAAAACAAATATACTGGATTCAATCACTGTATTCAGTCTCTTTTATTCGCCATTGGTGGATCAATCTAAGGTACGCGTGATTACAGATCCAACTTTTGTTTTTTCTGCAAATTCTAGCTCGTACGAGTGAATTCGTGTATCGAAATCTAAGTTTGAGTAGTGGTGATTCGAGATCGAAGCTTGATTCAGGTGTAACATGTTGCATCTAGTTTCGACGCACACTGAGGCGGAGCTACGTATAGGAATTTGAAATCTCTCAACTCCGACTACTGAATCATTTCCTGAATAGCTAACATTATCAACGCCGTTCGTGATTTTGCATCTGCGTTTGTTCTTGAAGAGAAAAACTTACATTAATTTCGAAGCTGGCAGTTGAGATCACGTCTATTTTAGTAATAAGGTTGTTATTGAGAATCAAATTTGAAGGTTACCTCATTCAATACAGTTTTCATCTAGGATTTCACTGGTGAGTGCTTCTTACATGTTACTGTTTCTGCTGATTGTTTACTCGTTTGATGCTACAGTTCACGCACGTATTGATGCATGATTTGTTGATAAGGGTTTAGGTTTTGGTATGGACGTATGGTATTGGTTTGGAAAACTAGGTTATATGTTACCTTATGTGCATAATCCACATTAATTGTGCATATTAATTTGGAAATAAAAGACCGACCTTGGAAATAAAGATGGGAGACTCGGTTATTTGCATATCATAAGTTTTCTGTTTAACAAGATCGGCAAATTTCGTTGTAGTAAGAATGTATGTACTGTTAAAAGTACTTAATGGGAATTATTGTTTCGAGTTGATCCTTTTTACAACAGGAAGGCATGAAACTTTTAAATTACTTCATAAGATCAGACTGAAGCAAAGTAGAGGCTTGTCTTTTGTAATACGGGTAGGGGTGGGTAACAAGGTATGAGAAGAGAGGGAAACAAATTGGGTTATAATTTCCACTCTGTGGTGACGGACTTGATCCGATAAGTAAATTCCAGTGACCTGACCCGGTAAAAAAACTCTCTTTTGATAAATATACGAAAACTGAAATATTGCGACCCCAGTGAAAAATTTATCACTATCACTCCGCCACCGGAAATACACGCACTATAAATCACGCAACAGTCATTAATTGTGTTTGTGAAATCATCACGGTGAGCAGTGACGTTAGTTGTTTACATGTTATTTTCGTATATATATATATATATAACTAAAATAATACAGGAGCTGATACTCAATATATGGTAGGTCTAGAACTATTAGACAAAGGTGATAATAAGATTTGACACAAGAAGTTCAGTACAAGTGATGTTTAAGCATAAATGTTGGCATTACTTTTAATCTTTTATATTTTAGAAGTAACTCATGTATTTGATAAACACGAAACAAAAACAAATTTATATTGGTCATAACGAACATTATTGATCTTCTATTAATTTTGTTTGGTTGTCTTTGAAGGATGCAAGCCAATCCAAACATGGAAGGATTCAAGGCTAAATTTAGATTAGTGACCGTCGTTTTTCTTTCAATTGGGATTGCTCTGGTTGCTATATATGATTTTTTGAAACCGATTTCGAATGGTTGTAACATGACATACATGTATCCAACCTACATCCCTATATCAGCCACAGAAAGTTCGTCTTCTTCAAAGTATGGACTATATTTGTATCATGAAGGATGGAAGCAAATTGATTTTAACGAGCATCTTAAACAACTTAGTGGGGTTCCTGTTCTTTTCATCCCTGGCAATGGAGGTAGCTACAAGCAGGTAAATATATGTTTATTCTGATATGTAAATTAGCTCTGTCTCCTTTTCTTTCCTGACCCACCATCACTTGTAATGGTTTAAATTTGGACTCTCAACTCTGATAAGAGTATTTTGAGGAAAACTTGAATTTATAGATTTTTACACTATATCTACAAGAGATGTTGCTTGTTACACAGCACTCTGTGAAATAGGCCCTTTTCAACTTTCAACCGTGAAAACTACAGTAAATCTAAAATTGTTGTATTGTTTAGATATACATGAACCATATAACCACCTATCTCCAAGATATCTAATATGTCTTTTTATTCTGAACTAATTATCACAGGTCAGGTCATTAGCAGCAGAATCTGATAGGGCTTACCAAGGTGGCCCACCTGAACCTATGTTATACCAAGAAGCTTCCTTGGGGTTTGAGGAGGGAATAGAGATGGATGAAACAGATATTCCAGTATTCAGCCAATATAAACGCAGGCTTGACTGGTTTGCTGTAGACCTTGAAGGTGAACATTCTGCAATGGATGGTCAAATACTCGAAGAACACACAGAATATGTAGTATATGCCATTCACAAGGTATATATTTTATTATCTTTGCATATAACACCTATAGTTATTTAAAATAAATGAGAAATACTTGAAGTAATGTTCTTTCACAAATAACTTTCAAATACCTGCTTCCACTTGTAGATCCTAGATCAATATAAAATATCTCAAGATGCTCGAGTAAAAGATGGTGGTGTTGAATCTAGTAGTCTGCCCAACAGTGTCATTTTGGTCGGCCACTCTATGGGTGGATTTGTTGCAAGAGCTGCGGTTGTGCACCCTAATCTGAGAAAATCAGCCGTTGAAACTATTCTTACACTATCAGCTCCCCATCAGTGAGTTTTCTTGCTCTATCTAAATTGTCGTGCATCTAATAGTGTCATAATTGTACTGTAATTTTTGCATACTTTTGTTGCAGGTCACCTCCTGTAGCATTGCAACCATCATTGGGTCATTATTATGAATACATAAATCAAAAATGGAGAAAGGGTTACGAGGCCCGAACGTCAAGAACAATTCCTCAGCTAGCTAGAGTGATTGTTATCTCCATTTCTGGTGGTGGTAATGATTACCAGGTGAATTTTTTTGTTTTTGCAAATTTGTTTGTCTACTTTAATTTAGGGTATATTAGTTCCAAGCTTCACTATAAGCATATAAAGGTTGCAATTAAATCAATTAGCAAACATGAACATATAATAATGTGGAGAACACTGTTAAAACTACCCATATAAAAAAGCATGTAGAAATTGCTTAAATTTCCACACTTTGAAGTGTGGAGGAACTTGTTAAATCTTAAATTTCCTAACGTACTCAGTACTCTGTGACTTTTTTCAATTTCCACATAACAAATTTCTTCATGCTTGTAAGTGTGGATTTTTTCCTTTATTTATTACAATATGGGATTGAAGCCTGTACCATTTTTTATTGTTTCACACTTGCTGGTGCGAGAAAAAGTAAAAAAACACGTGTCTGCATTATCTAGTAAGATTTCACATATTTGTTATAGTGCATTGACCATTAGACTTGCAGAATGATTTATTTTTTAGGTTTTCTCATTGTAGATAAGATCAAAGCTGGAATCTCTTGATGGTATTGTGCCACCTACCAATGGTTTTATGACTAGTAGCATGGGGGTAAAGAATGTATGGCTATCAATGGAGCACCAGGTTATCTTATGGTGTAATCAACTTGTTGTGCAAGTGAGTCTTACTTTCATTTGTAATTTTTCAAGTTACCATACCATAAATGGGTCCTATCTAATAAATGAGTTTTAGGTTTCGCATACTCTTCTTAGTTTGGTAGACCCTGAAACGGGTCACCCAATTTCTGGCACAAGGAAAAGACTAACAATATTTACGAGAATGCTTCAAAGCGGAATGCCAGGAAGTTTGTTGAGGCAATCTGATTATCGTCAGCATTCACCACACCTACCATTGCGGAAAAAGAGAAAATTTTCTGGTATATTGGTACAATACTTATATGTTTCTTTTCATTCTAATATCGTAGAGACTTGCGAATTGGAAACAGGTTCGTTAGGTCAATATTGACCTATTTTATTAAATGGCTTAGCCATGTATGCCAATTACGACCCAATTGCATTTAGCCTCAACCCTAGCATGTTTGTATTGTGTCGTGTTAGGAATCAACACCTCTAGTTTATGAGCACAACAAGAGCGACGTCTCTAACCCCTTGAAGATTCTTGTGGTTCTGGATTCCTCCAATCCAGCCGATTCCGTAGTCCAGAATTTGTTTCTTCGTATATAATTGCTGACTCGCTTATGCTGAAAGCTAGCACTACAAGTTTTACATAATTTACCAATGAGTGCTAGTTCTGAATATCAGCCTACAACTTTTTCATTCTTTTTTGATAGGCAAATCACCACAATCTAGCTTACATTAATGATTGTCAGCAGTTTGAATGTTCTATAAAAAGGGTAGATGCTAGTTTAATGCAGAGTGCAAAGAAAACCAAAAATCAAAAGGTTCATTTAACCTAATAACCTGGGAAGGATGGAGTACTTTTTATGCATCCAATTGATGTTATACATTGACATTATAGAAGTATAAAAGAGCAGTTGTTTGGCCATCCAGGATCTGAGAACAAAAATTTTACTGCATGTCCCAGTAAAATTCGTTGGAGTGTTGAGGGACTTGAAAGTGATCTTTACATCAAGACATCAACAGTAACTATTTTAGCAATGGATGGCAGAAGACGCTGGTTGGACATAAAAGAACTGGTTAGTCATTACTTGCATATTTCAAATTGTACAATCTGTTTATATGTTATAGTAATAGAACAGAATAATGATGATGCCATCATTTGGCCAAGTTGGACACATGTTATTCAAATAGGTATGATTTGGCCAAGTTAGACATAAACACCCTTCCAATTATTAAGTAATTTCTTATAAGTTTTATAAAAATACCACTCATATTATGAATTACTTCCCAATTATCACTTTTCCATTGTTAGTTATTGTTTCACATAACAAAACAAAAACAAACGTACTTAGCAAAATCTCACTCCAACAGTAGGGTCCGGGGATGATGAGATGAGTGTAAACCTTGCCTCTATTTCATGGAATAAAGAGGCTGCTCCCAGAGACTCTAGCTCAAGTTACCATGTCTCTCACACACATATAATATTAATGCATTACTTAAAATGAAATATTTCTTCAAGTCACATTATATCTTTTAAAAGTTCTCCTTGCTACCTTCAACATGAACCTAATATTGACATATGCTAAGTGTTAGGTTCTTCTATGATCTCATCATAGAAGTATAACCCGTATTCTTGAAAATTTCTAATACTAGAAGTGGCAATATAGATCCATTAACTTATTGAAAGTGACATTTGTTTCTTAACATCTGGCTAAAATCTTATGTTACGATAATATATTTGCTTTAGTGACATTTTGTGGGTTGTCATATAGTTTGTTATCTTAATTTTTTTATAATAAATTTAATTATCAGGGGTCAAATGGAAGAACCAACTTTGTTCTTGTGACAAATCTTCTTCCCTGTTACGGAATTAGACTTCATCTTTGGCCTGAAAAAGGAACTTCTGATTCAGATTTGCCTCTTAACAAAAGGGTTGTAGAAGTGACTTCAAAAATTGTTCAGATTCCTTCAGGACCAGCACCTAGGCAGGTAATTAACCCCTATGACCCTATGTAGTATGTTACTAATTTTTAGTCCATTTATCCTGTTTGCTGCTTTCGTATATGCTTAACAACCCAGACCCTGCTCTTGAGTGGGACTTACTGGGTATGTTTGTTTGTTTGTTTGTATATGCATTAACAAAAAATCATGTTCACATTAAGTTAGACAGTATATTTATATTAGAAGTGGCAATTTTAACATATATTTATGAATTGGTAAATTTGGGTTGTGTTTTATTTCAAATGGATGATGCAAAGTTTTTAGCTGAAATGGGAATGGGTCAAAAGAATCCATTAGGTTGGAAACCACCCAAGGTACAATTTTAATGCATGAAAAACAAACAATTTCAATGCATACAAACTCCTAATTTATTTTTATTAAAGAATTGGATTATCATTGTAACCATATTATTTTCTTAATCATATTAAACATATTGATTATTATAAAGAATCTAAAAAGTAGACAAAATGTTTGCGGGTCCATTGAACCTCTACATATTATGTTCATCTTATTTAGGCAATCGCTCGTCATTTACTCATTTATGATGAGCTATTTAATTGGTTATTCTAAGTGTACTGTACTACTGTCATGTATGTAGATTGAACCTGGAAGTCAGACAGAACAACCATCACCATCAGCTGTATTTTGGTTGGACCCTAAGGATATGCACGGTTTCAGATTCCTTACAATCTCAGTTGCACCAAGCCCGGTAGATTTTCCTTTATCATCCAAGTTTTATTGTGCATTTTGTATTAAGTAGCTCCCATATCTGAACTATGTTGAATCTGAGTTGATATTGTAATAAAAAAATTTCTTTAACTGAACTGCATCACATAATTCATGTTATTTTCCATTGGTATTCAATTGTTTTTCAGCACTTTAACATGTTATTTTTTTCTTTAAAGCACACCAAAGAATACGACTTTGAGTTTGTCTTTTATTCAATTTTTTCAACTTATTAGAGACAAAGGCATAAAGTTGAGATAACGTGAACGCACAATTAGAGTTTTGACCGGTCAATATGCTTGATTTGATTTGAGTATCAAAATGGAAAAATGCAACTCATAAGCTATCTATAACTTCAAATGACGAGTCTTCTGTACTTAATCATGTCACCATTTCTACTGTAAAATGACTGACATGTATTGTTTTCACTCATGTAACATGCATTTGGATCTCATGTGGACAAGTAATGATCTTTTGGAAATTAATTTTGTTTGCATTTTAAATTTCCGTTAAGAATAGTTTATCATATTTGTTTATAACGAGCCTTGATTGTTTCGTCTCTTCTATTGAATTACGAGTTTCATTTTAGCATGCCCAGTTGGTATGGGACTAAAAGAAATGTTCTTTTAATTGTACACAATGTTCTTAGTGTGCCAATGCTTTATATTGACAAGTATATGATTACTCACATATTTTCTCTGAAGTGAGCAACTGACAGTTATTGTATATGTAAAGACTGTTTCAGGGAGACCTCCACCTGCAGCTTCAATGGCAGTTGGACAGTTTTTCAACCCAGAGGAAGGGCGTAAAGAGTTTTCACCTAAGTTGTTGCTTCTATCTATGTATTCTCAGAAGGTTATTGCTTTCTATTAGCATATACATTGCATGAATTTAAAATTTTATTTTAATTCTCGGATGACAACTTTTGTCCAATTTGGGTTGGAAGGTGCGTACAATTGTATAAACTATAAACTCCACCCGAACACAACCAGATTACTTAATCATGTCAAAAAGTTGAACCCTAACTCGGATGCATGTAACCTGATTATCTAAGCAGGTCATACGATTGGCAATTTGAATGGGTTGTCATTAGACTGGTCAGGTCAATAGGTGGTATATAAAACAGGTTGGTGGGTTGATTTTTCATCTATAATGTTTTATCCTCTAATTCTAATAAACAGGTTGGAAAAAAGTTTATTCAGGTTAACATGAACCCGGTTCGTTAATTATATGGGTTAGCCCCCATGTCAATCTGTTTTTACTATCTGTCCATCTAGCCTAACCCTAACCCTAACCCATTTATTCTTTAATGGTTTGGTGTAATTCCCGGCCCATCTTATAGTCTTTCTTTTCATATGCTAAATACATAAATAGCTGTCTCTTATGAGGCTTAAATCTACCTGTCATTTCTTCACTATATACTGATATGTAGAGTGGGACTCGCTGGAATTAAAATGTTGCAGGACATTTTCATCAAGGAAGATCATCCTATTGTAATGGATTTTACATTCAGTATAGGCTTAGGGCTTCTGCCTGCTACAGTGTCTCTCGTAACTACAGGCTGTGGCATAAAAAAGTCAGGACTTCCTGTTGAAGAAGCTGGAGACATGGATAGTGGCAGTTAGAATTCTTTTCTTGCTTATTTCTTACAACTCAAAAATTTGTTTATTGTTGTTGAATGTTGATATGCCTGGAATCTTCCAGGCTTTACTGTTTGCTGCTATATATTAGAGGTGGCAATACATATACTTATAAATCGGTTGATTGTGTTGTGTTATACCTCGAACGGGTCAAATAAATTTTTATTAGCTAAAAGGTAAAAGGGTTGAATAGGTTAAAGGCTGTCCTAACTTTTTCTTAATGCAAACAACCTTCTAAAATTGTTTTGCTCACAAGATATATATTATTGTTGTAAGAGTATTATTTTTAATTAACTAGCTCATTAGTAAAAAGTGGACAAACTAGCGTTTGCTGGATAACCAAACCTGACATGTTTCAACCATAGTAGAAATGACATATCTCAACCAGAACCCGACTTGACATGAATGTCTTAATGACATTTTCGGCAACCCCACCTACCAGCCAGAATATTAAACTTTGAAAGTTGGTTACAGGTTACTTGAAATAGTGAAGTTTAAACTTCCTTTTCTTAAATGGATAACTCTAAACGATACGTCCTTAGTATTGGGCAAAAAAGTTGGTTACTCAAAATAGAATTTCGACCAAAGTTGGTTACCTTTCTATTGAGTTACCCTTTAGATAAACTAAAATACCCGTGTTGATTCAAAGTCATTTGTGATAACTTTTTTCTTAGAATCTTTTTATATCGTTGCTCTTTTTTATAAATCTTGTGTTGATGGTTACACCCTTTTTTATCGTTAAGGACTTTGCAAGCTCAGATGCTTTCCACCTGTGGCTCTTGCGTGGGACCCTATATCTGGTCTTCACATTTTTCCTAATTTACATTCACGTACGATTGAAGTGGACTCATCACCTGCTCTTTGGACCTCAACTCAAGGATCTGAGCATACAAATGTTTTGTTACTGGTAGAGTTGACTTGTTACATGCATACAGTATCTATTTGTTTATTTAATTAAAAAACTTTTAAGTTTTATTCTGAAAGTGATTTGTATGCAGGTTGATCCACATTGTTCCTATAAAACTAGTGCTGCTGTTTCTTTAACGTCTGCTGGTCGACGATTTATGCTTTTATACCACTCCCAGGTAATTTTGTTAAGCTTGATTATTTGTATAAATATAATAACTTCTTTGACTGCCAAAAAGTTGTCTTCAAATGTGTCAAGTCAATAATACTTTGTTCACCGTAAAATTTGCAGGATCCCTTACTTTTGTGTTTCTTCCACAAATATCAACATATTATTCAAAACTCATGGAAACATAATAGATAGTGCAATATGATATTTTTTTCTTAGAGGTGGCAATTTTAAGTTATCAACCTGTCTACTTAAGAATGGGTCGATTTATGTAAATTTTTTTGTCATCTCATACATGTGTTAAGTCACTAATATTTTTTTGTCATCTCCTTACCCAACCTATCCATCTTGCCACCTCTATTTTTTCTCATTGTGTGTAAGGAAAAAAAAAAGAAAATAGTTATAAGATCCTGCTTTGTGTTATCCTATATTTTCTGGGATTACTATGAAGCTCAAGCTGCCTTCAACTATATGCTCAGAAGTCAAATTTTTAGTTTACCGCATATTTGTTATTTAGTGACTCTTGTATTTATTGTTATCTTATTAGTATAATCGGGCTTTTGTGATACAGATTATTGGTTTCTCGCTTGCTGTAGTATACTTTGCCCTAATGAGGCAAGCAAATGCATGGGAGCTTGATCTACCTGTTCCTTCATTGCTGTCTGCAGTAGAATCAAATCTTAGAGTGCCACTACCATTCCTTCTACTTACTATTTCACCGATTCTTATTGCGTTGTTTTATTCCTGTCTAAATCCAAATTCATTTCCTTCAGTTGGTAGTTTCTTCGTCGTCTCGATGATTTGCTATCTAATAGCAAATGGGACCATTATCATTTTAATATTAATCACCCTAATTCTCTCCCATTCGGTTGCCAGAATACATGTCTTCTTTAAGACAAGGTCAGTTCATCTCTTTCTCTCTCTACTACACAGGACACATACATACTCACTCATATATATGATAATTATAAATCAATAAGAAAAATATATAAACAGGGACTTTCAACTCATTTTCTTTTTTGTCTTTTGATATTGTCCATTTGATTTGTTAGAGTTGAGCATAGCCCTAATCGACCTATTTTGTGGATATACTTGCAGGTGGAGATGGTGGATACTTGATCTCTCCACTAGTTTTATCTCATTTAAGGTAATTATTATTAGGTTTCTAGTGATCCAAATAGCGCATGTAGCTTTCTATGAACTTATGCCCTTTTTGTTTTTCAGTTATTTTCCCACATTTGGATACCATCTAAAAAGTATTTATTCTCAATGTGTGACAGGTGATGAGGATCATAAATTCCAACCCGTCATTAGCTACATCATTGCTTGCTATTGCTTTGGTCTGTTTTGTTCATCCAGCTTTAGGTCTCCTTATCCTTGTATTCTCACATATGCTGTGTTGTCACCATGCATTGTGCAGGTAATATCCCAAACTTCTGTTCCTCTTGACTAAATGGGCGGGTTAGTTAACTGGTCTAAGTGGATTGATCTTTGTATTAGTCAATAACAGATCGAGTCGGTTTGACATGGACCAATTTTCCTCCATTTATGAAATAAATAGTTAGTGGGTTGGTTATGATTACAAAAACGATGTTATTACGCGATGATTTTTTCTGAAACGTCTTCTAGGAGGTTGTATGATTTCAGGTGACTTTCGACCCATTTGACTCATTTGTACCGTTTCCTTTACGACAGCAACTTTTTATTTGGCCCTTTAACCTTTTATAAATTTTTATTCATTTCATATCTGGTTCATGTAAAATGGGCTGGGTAGCTAGTCAAAAGGGGTCATTTTTTATGAGTTGAAACGGGTCAGACTGGTTTGACCCGGAACACCTTTTTCTGTTGTAAAATAAATATTTAGTGTGTTAAATATGAATATTTCAAAACTAATCTTTTTTTTTACCCTGCAAAAGTGTTATGTTACCAACCAGGTCGACCCCCATCTTGCTACGTCTGGTTGTCTGGTATTAATTATTACGACTTAAAGATCCTTTTTCCGTTATAGTTATTTTACAGCATCCAGCAAGGCCCGCACTGAAGATTTATTTGGGTTTGGAAATGGCGGGAAATCATCCAATTTAAAAAATGATGAATCTGAGGAGGGATTATTTGTGGATAAGAACAGTTCCGGCACCCCGGATTCTGCAAGAAGTTATGGTGACACACAACTAGAGATTTTCCATCACCGCCATGGCTTGCTAATTCTACATCTTCTTTCTCTGCTAATGTTTCTTCCTTCGCTCGCTGCTTGGTTGGAGGTACAATCCATAGTTCCCTCACAGGTCCTGGTCAAAACAAGTAATATTTTATATGGGCATGCTGGACAAAAATCTCTTTTGTCCATCTTTTCTATTTATAATAATTAACATAAAAGTTATATTGTTCTTGTACGGGTTGGGTTATGATTAGATAGGTCGATATGTTTTATATGTAGTAATACCTTTTTACAACTGTTTAACTTAGGTCACTTGTCTTTTTAGGAGGCTTGACCACTTAAGTTTCGACGTTGGGAAGCTTTTGAAATAAATGACCTGCAACCTGACGCGACAATTGTGTAATTTAGCTAATGTGACGTCCTTATTATACATATTGATGATGTGGATGCCCATCGTGTAAAATAACTCACGCGGGGCCATGTCATCAGTTTTGTGCAATCGGAACATCAAGTCAGCTATTTACACGATTAGCACACCCTGTCAACATTTATGTAATATAGATGTCATGCCAATTTACTCTTAAAAAGAACTCACCAAACATGAATCACAATTGAAGCTCGAGCAGTTAACCCGTTAAAAAGTTACCTAAACATAGCTAAACTTGATCACTCTTAATTGATCCTTATCAGAACTTTTTCTATATGCAGAGGCTAAGCATGGGCCACAGCTTCCCATGGTTCTTGGATTCCATGCTCTGCATGGGTATCGTCCTGCACGGCATCTGTGACTCCAAACCTGAGTTTAACGTCTTCTTTCAGATACCAGGAATGAGAGGGTATGAAATACGACAAGGGTTTGTGTACCTGATCGCGGGGTATTGTTGCTATCTTTCAGGTTTAGATTTGGCTCCCTACAAAGCTTTCTATGCAATGGCTGCTGTAGGAGCTGTATCATTTATTTTCAGAGTTATAGAAAGAAGAAACCGAAGAAGCGGGGAGGTGTGTAATAGCAGTAGAAAGCATTCCCATCGACACTGAAAAATGGCGGTATGTATGATTTAGATTGAATATTGTTTACGATAGTGAGTTGTACTATGGATTTGATTGGCTGCGGTACCAGAATTTTGATGATTCTGATGTTTTTTGTTTCGGGTTCTTTATAGAAAACAGAGTGTAAGTTGTGTATGGTTCTGAGTCGCTATAGCCGGTGTTCATGGTTGGGTTCAAATGTTTCTTTACAAAAAAAAATGGTTTGGGTGGTTTTAATTATTATTATTGTTTTTAATATTTACAGAATATCTAGTTTGTTTATAAAAGGTGATTTATATAAAAAAAACATTTCTCGCTTCAAAGAGAGTTGCATACTTTCATTACCGTAAAAGATAAAAGATTCTAGTTTGGACTGAAGCAACTGACCTGACCTAGAGGCGTCCAACCTAAACCAGTTCTTGTCAAATTGGTTTAATTATCGGATTGTGTTTGGTTCTCGAACCAATTTCATTTCAGAAACCGTTTTTTTTACACATATGATGTGACCGATGAATTATCTGCACATCGTGATAAAAAATAAGACTATAAATAACATGCGAGATGTCATGTCATGTATTAGTTGAATTTACATTTTAATCAACAAATTATAACCCTGCATTGACTATATATAACTCCCCCCTCAACCTTCTTCATCTGACTTATCCGGCCACTGCAAAACATTGCATCGCCTCAGCCAGCGTAAAACACCACCGTAACCCCCAAACCTTAGAGAACCCTGAATGAAACCGAAGGTACGAATCCTTTTAACATCGCAAAGTATATGAAGATGCTAACGGTCAATAACGGTCATATGTGACCACGTGGTTGTTGAGTCAGTCGTATTTGCTTGGTCAAGTTAGTTGAGTATTTTCAGGAGTTAATTGTTGAGTCAATTGTTGATTTATTCTGCTTGTTATCGAGTCATGTAAGGCTATAAATAGCCAGTTCTATTGAATGAATAAAGCATCAGAAAAGTCCAGTGAGTTTTTGGTACTACTTGTTTCTTTCAAGTGGTATTAGAGCGAACTTGAGTGATCCACAAGAGAGTAAGATGGCGGAGGGCAGCTTGCCGCAAAGCTTCATCATCCCAAAGTTCGATGGAGATTATGACCACTGGAGTCTGGTCATGGAGAACCTGCTACGATCGAAGGAGTACTGGAGTGCCATCGAAGTGGGTTATGAAGAACCAAAGGAAGGAGATCAAGTGTCGGCACTCAAAAGAAAGGAGATAGACGAGATGAAGCTTGTCGATCTAAAGGCTCGAAACTACTTGTATTATTCGATCGATAAGAGCATCATCAAGACCATTACTCAAAAGGATACGGCGAAGCAGGTTTGGGATGCAATGAAGGTTAAGTATCGGGGGAATGCACGAGTAAAGAGAGCCCAGTTACAAAGACTTCGTCGGGAGTTTGAAACCCTGGAGATGAAGAATGGAGAGACAATCACAGAATACTTTGGGAGAGTAATGACAATAGCCAATGAGATGCGGAATAGTGGAGAAGAGATGACCGATGTGAAGATAGTAGAAAAGATACTTCGCACACTGACATCAAATTACAACTTTGTAGTTTGCTCCATTGAGGAATCTAAAGACTTAGATCAACTCTCTGTGGACGAACTACAAAGCTCACTGCTTGTACACGAGCAGAAGCTACAACGTACATGCACGGAGGATCAGGCCATGAAGGTAGATGACAACGGTTCTGGCAGATCACGGGGACGAGGAAGAGGAAGTTTTGGACGAGGTCGAGGACGCGGTCGAGGGCGTAGCCGAGGTACCTTTGATAAAGCATCGGTGGAGTGCTATAAGTGTCAACAATTGGGACACTTTCAGTACGAATGCCCACAATGGGACAAAGGAGTGAATTATTCTGAATTTGATGAAAATGAAGAACTTGTCCTCATGGCACATGTGCAACATGAACCTGCAGAATGTAAAGGCTATTGGTTCCTAGATTCGGCGTGTTCTAATCATATGACCGGTATGAAGGAATGGTTTTCACGTCTCAATGAAAACATTACACACACTGTGAAGTTGGGGAATGGCATGCGACTTGATGTCAAAGGCATAGGTGATATTAAAATTGAAGTGCAAGGCATAGTTCAAGTCATCACCAATGTGTACTATGTTCCACAATTGACTTCAAACTTAATTAGTGTGGGCCAACTACAAGAAAGGAAGGTGAATGTGGTGATTGAAAATGGAGAATGTCACATCTATCATCCCTCAAAGGGACTGATAATGCAGTCCAAGATGACAAAGAACCGTATGTTTATGGTGCATGGAAGAATAAAGATGGCCCCCACTCATTGTCTTCAAGTCACTGAAGACAATAACACTCATCTATGGCATCAACGCTTGGCTCATGTAAATCACAAAGCCATTCGGACTATGCAGTACAACAACATGGTGAGAGGTCTACCTCAAGTAAGTGGAAAAACGGTGGTGTGCGAGACTTGTAATGTTGGGAAGCAGAATAGAGAAGCCATCCCAAGACGAGCCCAATGGAGATCAACCAATAGACTGGAAGTGATACACACAGACATATGCGGTTCGATTACACCCACCTCTCAAGGAGGAAAAAGGTATGTCCTTGTTTTCATAGACGATTATACTCGAAAAACATGGATATGTTTCTTAGAAAACAAGGGAGAAACCTTTGAAAGATTTAAAAAGTTTAAAGCAATGGTTGAAAATGAAGTAGGAGCTAAGATAAAAACTCTACGAAGTGACCGGGGAGGGGAGTTCACTTCACATGAATTCAATGAGTTTTGTGAAACTAATGGAATTAAAAGACAATTAACGGCTGCGTACACCCCACAACAAACTGGGGTGGCCGAGAGGAGGAATCGAACATTGATGAATATGGTGAGGTGCCTCTTGGTTAATAAAAATATACCAAAAGTATTCTGGCCCGAGGCTGCCAATTGGGCATGTCATGTATTAAACAGGTGTATTACTCGATCACTTGATGACAAAGTACCGGATGAGATGTGGACGGGGATCAAACCGAATGCTGATTACTTCCGCGTATTCGGTTGCATAGGACATGTGCATGTCCCA
Source organism: Flaveria brownii (assembly GCA_018326445.1). Lineage (NCBI taxonomy): Eukaryota > Viridiplantae > Streptophyta > Magnoliopsida > Asterales > Asteraceae > Flaveria > Flaveria brownii. The sequence goes on from BJCN01306861.1 coordinate 15,352, forward strand.
ACTCAATTGAGAACTAAGCTTGATCCAATGAGTCATAAGTGTGTTCTATTCGGGATAAGTACTGGATCTAAGGCATACACACTCTATGATCCCATTAAAAGAAAGATTGTCATAAGTCGTGATGTTATATTTGAAGAAAGTAAATAGTGGGATTGGGAGAAGCAACCGGATCAAGAATTAGTAGTTGAAGATGAAGGCTCTCCCACGCTTGAACTAGTCCATGATTGTGAAGTAGAGGGAACAAATCCAACGCAGCCCGACCAGCAAGATAACACTGATTCCCCAGCTGCTGCCGAAACCCAAAATGAGAATCAACATGAGGAAAACAATGGCACTAGTCAGGAAGACAGAGGAGATGACAATCCAGCAGAAGGTGAAACCCAAATTGGTGAGCCCAACACAGCAGCAACATCAGGAAGAATTCGAAGGCAACTGGTATGGATGGAAGACTACAACAGTGGTGATGGGTTATCTGGAGATGAGGAGGAAGTTGGGTTTGCTATGTTCAGCTCATTGGGAGACCCTTCATCCTTCGAACAAGCGAGACAAGAGTCCAAATGGATGCATGCAATGGAGGAAGAAATATCCTCTATAGAACGAAACAATACGTGGGAGTTAGTTGATGCACCAACGGGAGTGATTCCAATCGGAGTCAAGTGGTTATACAAAACCAAGTTGAATGCAGAAGGGAAAGTTGATAAATATAAAGCTAGGTTGGTCGTAAAAGGTTATGCACAGAAAAAGGGAGTTGATTATGGAGAAGTGTTCGCACCGGTTGCTAGATGGGACTCCATTCGAACGCTCTTGGCAATTGCAGCCCAGCGAGACTGGAAGGTCTTCCAATTAGATGTCAAGAGTGCGTTCTTAAATGGAGAATTGAAAGAAACCGTGTACGTTAAACAACCACCAGGATTCATGAAAGAAGGTGAGGAAGATAAAGTCTACAAACTGAAACGGGCCTTATATGGGTTGAAACAAGCTCCAAGAGCTTGGTTTCATCGTATTGAAAGGTATTTCAAGAGGGAAGGTTTCAAACAAAGTCAATTTGATCACACCTTGTTTGTTAAGCAGGTTTGGAATAATATACTGGTGGTTAGCTTGTATGTTGATGATTTAATATTTGCGGAAAATAATGAAACTATTTGTGAGTATTTTAAGACTTCCATGAAGAAAGAGTTTGAGATGACGGATCTGGGGTTAATGAAATACTTTCTTGGGGTTGAAGTGCAGCAAACAGGAGATGGCATTTATGTCCATCAAAGGAAATACGTGAAAGAAATATTGGATCTCTTTGGTATGTGGGAGAGTAAACCTGTGAACAACCCCATTGTTCCATGTACAACTCTTACCAAAGCTGGAGTAGGGGAGGATATAGACTCAACCCGGTATAAGCAGTTAATTGGAAGTCTTATGTATGCGACGGTTACTAGACCGGATTTAACATATGTGGTTTGTCTCTTGTCACGATTTATGGCCACTCCAAAGTCAGAACACTTACAAGCAGCAAAGAGGGTTTTAAGATACTTGAAGGGAACGTTTTCATTTGGGTTGTTCTATCGCCGAAAGTCTGATATGAAACTTAAAGTGTTCACGGATAGTGATTATGCAAGAGACTTGGAAGATCGAAGGTGTACATCTGGATATGTATGTTTATATAGTGGTGCAGCCACTTGTTGGAGCTCTAGGAAGCAGGAGATTGTTACGTTATCATCAACGGAGGCAGAATATGTAGCAGCCACTACGTGTGCATGTCATTGATGGAAGGACATGGGATTGATGGAAGACATGGGAGAAAAGATGGCAGGAGCTATTGAGGTATTATGTGATAATACTTCAACTATCAAACTATCTGTAAATCCGGTGATGCATAGACGAACTAAACACATTGATGTTAGATTTCATTATCTAAGAGAGTTGGTCAATCAAGAAGAGGTAAAATTGGTATTTTGCAAGACAGAAGATCAAGTGGCTGATATCATGACCAAACCAGTCAAGTTGGAAGTGTTCGATAAGCTAAGAGAGGCATTGGGTGTTGGTTTGATAAGCTGAAGCTGTTGCTGTTCAGTTTAGGGGAGGATATGAAGATGCTAACGGTCAATAACGGTCATATATGACCACGTGGTTGTTGAGTCAGTCGTATTTGCTTAGTCAAGTTAGTTGAGTATTTTCAGGAGTTAATTGTTGAGTCAGTTGTTGATTTATTCTGCTTGTTATCGAATCATGCAAGGCTATAAATAGCCAGTTCTATTGAATGAATAAAGCATCAGAAAAGTCCAGTGAGTTTTTGGTACTACTTGTTTCTTTCAGTATAGAGGGAAGTTTCATCATGTCATGAGGACAACATTGGTTTACAGGAAGACAAAATGGTTGAGGATGATGCCATTGCAATTGATGAAGAAGATTCTTTAGAAGATGATGAAGTGGCAAATGGGTTGAACATGATAAATGTACGTATAGAGTTTGATTATGTTTCTGATCAAGATCAGTAAGATAATTGGTGTAGAACTTAGAAGACTGAGATGAAGACAATGATAGTTAAGTTATCCAAGAATATCAAGATTATTGGAGTAAGAAAAAAAGATAACTTTAGAAATGACATTCAACCACATATTCTAATGAAATGTTTTTCAAATCCAATTCTACACAAGTTTCAATAATCCTTATGTTCTTGATTTTACCGTCAATTGCCTAAATCATATGATTCATTGTTTCATTTGATCCTTTGTTCAACCACTCGTTTTCTAATGAAATGTTTTTCGATTCCAATTCCATCACCGAATACGAACCGCCTTCTCGCATCTTCCCATCTAATCGACAAACTTGTTAACGATGACCCGAATGGAACCAAAACAATTTTTTAAAGCAAAATTTGACACGAGTATAATTTTAAGTACATAATAATTCTTAATTTCTGTGAAAAATGATGTATGTATTGACTCTAAACAAATGAATCAATACATTCATATACCAAATGACTAATCCCAAGCACTGGGTAC
>BJCN01306867.1:1207-15804 GCA_018326445.1 Flaveria brownii
GTTTGTTTCTACACGGGCCGTGATTAAATGTAGTTGAGAGAATTAAATTTCGAACCCGTCACGGCCCGTAAGGCCCTTCACGGGCCGTGAAAAAAGTCAAAGGGCGTTCATATAACACCTGACAGGGTGTCTGATTAGTAATAGCCATCGAAGAAACATTCAAACCTTACGCAATTTTCTTCCCACTTCTTATGTCAAGTCACAATCATCTCTAAATTCCCTCACCCAGCTGCAGTAAAAGTGCCTGTGGAACCCTAATCTTGCCCACAAAGAGAGATCAAACGAAGTATTTCGTGTCTGTTTGACGTAATTTCTTCGGGGATTGAACCCGATTTGATCCGCAGGTGTGTTCGTTTTCTAGTTTGTTAACTGTTCTAGGGTTTGATTGATTGTTGTCTGTTTGATTAAGGTGAACATTTGCGTGTTATGTGTCGAATTGGAATGTATTGAGATTGTTGGGGTTTAGGGTTTTTGTTTATTTGGGGAAAAGGTTGGATTTTAAGGTCAAAAATGGATAATTCTGATTATTCAAGAAACAAGAGTAATGATTATTTGGGTGTGAACAAAATTGGGAAAAATATTAGAAAGAGTCCTGTGCATCAACCCAATTTCACCAATCCAGCAAGACAACCTTCTCAACCTCAGGTTTACAATATCAACAAGAATGATTTTCAAAGCATTGTTCAACAGCTTACCGGTTCACCGTCACGCCATTCGCAAGAACCGCTTCCTAGACCTCAGCAAAACGCTCCTAAGCCACCTAGCATGCGGCTGCAACGAAGCAGACCATCGCCATTGACCCCATTGAATGTAGCCCGACCCCAGATGCCCATTCACCATGGTCCACCACTAGAACATATGCCCCCTAACCGCCCGCCAAACACTGCAGCCTCTGGTGGGGTTCCTTATAATGGTAGTAGTCTTGCTAGGCCTGCCCATCATGGTCAACAAAGGCCGCCAACGGGTGTGGGTGCACCGCCGGCTGCTGGTGATCATACAGGGTGGGCAAACACGGCAGAGTCTCCCATCTCTGCTTATATGCGCTACCTTCAGCATTCGATCATTGATCCGACACAAGGACCTCCACAAGCTCAGCATCAGCACCAGCAAAATCCTCAAGTTCAAAGTCAAGGTCAACATCAGCAGCAATCATCTGGATTGCTTCCTTACCCCCTCGTGCCGCAGCCTCTATCTCCTTGGATGAAGGGTCCTTCACCTCTTCCATCACCAAGAATGAACGGCCCGCCACCACCTTTACCATCACCAAGGATGAACGGCCCACCGCCACCTTCACCATCACCAGCTTCTCAATTTCTACTGCCATCACCATCTGGTTACTTAAACCTGTTATCACCTCGATCACCATACCCGCTACTCTCTCCTGGATATCAGCTTCCGCCACCATTAACACCAAACTTTTCATTTTCGCCCTTGACCCAACCAGGAGCATTTGGGTCTGGACAGCAACCTCCACCTTCTCCTGGTATGGGGTTCCCGTCTCCAGGGTTTTTCTCGATGTTAAGTCCAAGATGGAGGGAGTAGATGGATAACAGCGGAAATATGTTAACTTTTGTATAAATGCATCTTGGCAGCAAGGTAAATTGGCTGCAACATAGTCTCTTCTTTTGGAAGTTTTTGTTTTTTGTGTTCATTAGTGTTTATAGAATCTGAATGTTTGTTTAGAATATATAGTTGGCAATAGTGATCATCTGTTATATTTCTTGAACAAGTTTTACATTAGGTGGTTCACCCGAAAATTTGGGTGAATCAACGTTGGGCTTGTTCCATTAGTCGTCTGCTTGGAGGTTTTGTATCTGTATTAGTTGAATTGTAGCTCATATAATTTCTTTTCAGTCTGTAGATGTTTTCCAGGATATGCATATAATGTTTCTTTATGTGACAGATCGGTGCATTTTATGTCATATAAATGTTTCTTTATGTGACAGATCTTGTCTAAACAATAACAGGTTGAAATTGATTCGATTGTTGTGTGTATATTTGAGTGGAAGTGGGTAAAAGTTATTTACTGGGCATGTAAACAAACAAGAACGAGGCTTGTTTACTGAACTGCAAGTTAAAGTTAATTGTTACTAAAAACAGGGTAATCATAGAACTGATTTTATAGATAAATTTGAATGAATACTTAAACAGGCGTACACGTGATAAATGGATAAAAACGAATGTAAAGGAATGAATAACTTATACGAATCAATGTAAATAAAAGCTCACGAACAATACATGAGCGGGGAAGATGTTTGTGTTTGTTCGTTTAGTAAAAAGAATAAAAGTTTATGTTCATGTTCATCCATTTGTTTAGTAAATGATTCTATCGAACAATTGACGAACTATTCACTTTTTCACCGAACCCGTTTACACCACTAGTTTTGGTTAGAGTGATGCGAAACAAGCCTACTTGAACCAAAAAATCATTACCTCCAAACATGCTTTTCCTTTGAATCATAGTCTAAATTTGATAATTTTTTTATACGAATGAAATTCAGATTATAATTTCATTGATTTAATTAAATTTTAATTTACAAGCATAGTATGAAACACCACCAAAGTGGTACCAGCTAGTACATGAAGTATATGTAATTCTTATCTTTATGAAGAATATTTACAAAGTTTACTTGGTTACATATCCCTTTTTAAAAACTTGTCTTGTTCTCGCACAATCTTGCAAGTAATCCTCATTGAACGTTGTTAGCTTCATCACGACCTTTTATTAATTTATTAATGTTCATGCAAGAAAAACTCAACTTTTTTTTATTACATATTACTCTATAATTAAATGCGAGCAAATGAATAGTGTCTGGAACAACGGTTAAAAAACCCAGTACAAGAGGGAACAACTGTAAAGACATTTGCAAACCTTCTAAAAAGCAGAGAAATTTAGAGGGGGAGAGAGAATGCAAGAGAGTGCTAGAATGAAGAAGACGGGGGCGATGACATGACGTGATTGGGAATTGATGCCACGATGAAGACGAAGACCACCGTGGCGATTTGCGCTGTCTAGAGAGGCGAAGCCAAAGACTCTGGCATTTGGCCGCAGTTGCAACTGGTCTGCGCACAAAAAGTCCACTATAGACCCACAAAGTGAGGTGATTGTTTTGGTTTTCACCAACTTTAATCGATCCATGGCGGCGAGTCGGAGTCTTCACTGGAGATGAAGATGATGGTTGTGATGCAACACAACTTCAGGTAGATCATGAAGCCAAGCCCCGATGGTAGCTAGTTTATATTAAGTGTAATATATACAAAGCCATCAAAAGTTTTAAGAAATGCGAGCCGGCTCAACTTATCTGAGCTAAGTTCAAGTTTAAATTGTAAGGCCGTAAAAAATTTGGAGTAGAGCCAAAGTAATTCGTTATGTCAATCCCTAACGTGAGCTTTAAGCCGACTTGGCTTAGCTCGTGAAGCAACCCTAACTTGGACACGCCTTACATGTTGATTTCAACTTTAAGGAGAACCAGTACCAAATTAAAACAAAGAAAACTAAGCAAAATCGACATAAAAACAAATCCCAAATTATTTCAAGATTCTATTTGTAACATAAAAGGTGAAAAGGCAACCTTGAAGCAACTAATGAATCTACTCTTTTGCAATGAGATATCATGAATTCAAAACATCAAGTCTTTGTATAAGTATAAGAATCACCCTTGAAGATCAACCCAAGCTCGACCTCACGAGCTCATAAGCTAAAAAGCAAGCAGCATTAGCCGGGACACTTCTTCCCATCGCGGGCCCAAAACCTTTATATAAGCCTCCCACCCCCTCAGCTTTAAGAATCTTTTTAAAAGCATCAATCGAACCTGAATACTTTGGATTCCTATAATCATCAATCTGGATCGCGCTCTTGATAACATCAGTAGGGTAAACAGAAGCCCAGAATGCACCTCCAGCTAAACCACCGGCTATGATCAATGAACCACGGTCTAGACCAGAAGTATCGGTCCCACCAGCAAAATACTGCTTCAGGGCCTCGTAAACACCAAACATGGCTGCATTCCCAGAGACTTCACGGGCCATTGTGGGAACTAGTCCTTTAAACAGGCCTCGAACACCTCCTTCCGACCTCAAGACTTGCTTAGCCACATCCATTCAACCACCATACTTAACTGCAGCGGTTACTACTCCCCCTGGACCGCCGGCTACTGCACCAGCTAGTGTGCTTTGAGCCTGCAATCTACATTTCAAAACAACTAAAGGATTGTGGATTTGCTTTCTGAAAGTGATTATGTTATTTTAAGTATAAAAAACAATGCTAATCGATTATCTGTTCTATTGGTAGCATCCTTTGTTATATTCAAAAGCTGAAAATTAGTATGTTTGACTGAGGAAAGAGTAAAAAATGTGACTAAAAGGAAGTACTTATGAGAAAAAGGATTGACCTGCACTTGATTAACTCAGTTGGGGTCGCCAAAACAGCGACAGCAACACCAGCACCTGCTCCAGCAACCACCTGCTGGTTCACGGTTAAGGGTGCACCAGGTTCAGACCTCAAAAGGGCCTCCATTTGACCCCTAACTGTGAACAGAACAGCATTTAGAGCTGCCACAGTGGCAAGAGGGGCCCCCATGCCTTTGTATAGACCCCTTGGACCTTCTGCCGCTAGTGTTTGTTTTACGGCATCTATTGCACCAGAATATCTAGGGAGTTGACCCGGTGGTGGGACCGGTTGACTTTGGAGTTTGACCTTGATAGTATCAAAAGGGTGTCCAACAATCAACTGTGCAGCCCCTCCTATTGTTCCTGCAGTTAAGTCCTTTGCTACTTCTGCCATCTGCAAGTACATAGGGAAACAAAATAAGAAAATGAAAAACATTATATGATACTGATTAATTGATTATCAGGATATAATTTTATATAAAAAATCCATCATTATATGTACAAACATTAACATGCAGTTTAGGTATTCGACTATTGATCAGATGTCTAAAATACCTTTCAATAACCATCAATGAAAACATACGTGATTGTTGTAGGCCAAACAAATTAGCTTCAATAATTTGTAACACGAATAAAGACAAATGGCCATTTTCTGACAGCAAAAGTTCCAAAAATGGAAATTACAATTTTCATGTAAGAGCCCGAAATAGAAAGTGGGGATTATAACCAATTTTGCTGGATAAGCAACATGCTTGATTTGTATTGAATCATCACTAAGAGATATCTGAATATCTGATTTTCCTGATTACCCTTGATTACAAATTGAATCACGGGTCTAGTTCTAATTTGTAACGCATCAAGGTAAAATCGTCCATTGAAACTATAAACTTCCAAGTAAACAAAGTATATGAATCTTTTTCTGGAAGTAAAGAGTACAAATTATCACCAAATTTTCTTACTGGAAGTACTTGCAGTTAATCATGTGATGATTTTTTAATAACTATACGAAAGTTTTAATGTTACACTTCAATTTGTTAAGATGTTCGAAAATGATGAGTGGCATCTTATAAAACAATACACATTTTAAAGAATCATCTTAAAACCATAACACATGTCCAAATTTGATCTTTATTCAACGAGCCACACTTTAAACGTTAAAACTGATAAAAACCATTCAACCTTCAGCAAGAAACAAGATAGCTACGTTAAAGATTAAAACTTTGTTCAACCACCACCATTCTGGAGTTGCAGAACAGAATATTAACAGACTAATTTGGAATATGATAGTCACAAATTGAGGCGTTACAACCAAAAGTGGAGTATTCTTTGAGACAGAAGTAATACAATATTCGGACAACTTCATAACAACAATTGCAATCACATATTACACAAACTCCATCATTTCATTCACATTGTCATGAAAACCAACACACAAATTCAGCGATCAATTTACAGTTGACTTCAGTTTAGATCAAGCAACCAAACCATTGATCAAACAAAACAAATTTCAGTAATTGAATCATACCTTTGCAGAATAGTAGATGAACCCAATACAGAGGGAGAAAGTAACCACTATTTCAAGACCCTCAAAGAACCCGATCTAAAATACCAACAAAAAGTCAACATTTATGGGTTAAAGAACGAATAAAGAATTAAGCAAAGGTTGAAAAACTACGGTCAAACCATAACAGCTATTAAATATACAACAAACCCAACAATAATCTTACCAAACGCCCACTCAAAACCACCATAAAAAGTGGTTGCAAACAAAGAAAAATAAAAAAAATGAATCTTTTTTACCTAATTGGTTATGGGCTATTGATGAATGATTGAATGTTTGTTGATATTCAATGCAGGTATCTCAAAACCAACAAAATTAAGCTAATGAATCATGAAGAAATTAGGGTTAATCATGTAGGAATCAGGATGAGGGTAAACTGAGATCAAAAGGGTTAAAGGGTACAAAAAGATTAGGGGAAATTGAGAATTAATGACGATTGTGTAAAAGTCGATCAATCAGCATCCACCAGATGCTAAAGTGAAAGAGGGTTGGTGCGTTAGTGATGATCAAGTCAACAAGCCGCAAAAGGCCTGTGAAAAATATGCGATATTTGGACTCTTTCAAACACTAAATGAGCCTATGATGTATAGGTTAAATTGCACAAGGTTAAATCAAACATCATGATGAAACTTATAATCTTAAAACGTTTAAATTCTATTTTTTATTCTTAACGTAGCTAAAAGACCACTAAATCCGTAAAATTAGTTTATCTTCTTAAATTATTGTCCAATTCATTCTATTATATTTAACTCTAATAAGTTATATTTATTTTTGTATCCACTCCGTTAAATATACGGAATGAAAAGTGAGTCCATATGATTTACTCATATTTTAGGAATTGAGATGGAGTGTTATAATGCATAATAATAATAATATATTGTTACTTAAATTATATGTATATGGTTATTTTAGAGAATGAGATGTGAATGTTCATAATCATATAAAGAGGGATACATTTCTACACATCTTAATACTATCACACTACACATTAAATTAATACATACGGTGTATTGGTAGGTTTTGAGGTTTTGATATTTTCTTGTTTCAAATATGACGTTTTTTATAGGTGGGAATTTGGTATTTATTGGTTTTCACGTTGTAACCATCTTAGTCCGCTTTTTACTACTAACAAGTATCTAGAAAATTATTAAATTCATAAAAAAATATCAATTACTGTAACACTTAAAGAATAGAATACTCACACTATAATCATAAATCTAAATGTAAAAGTAGAGACTTGCACAAACTCTAGTTATGTCTCATTTATATATTTTTTTTCTCGATGGTTAGCCTGCTACAATATTAGCTAAAGACACTCTAGATTGGAGGTTGAAGCTAGATAAATCAGCAATGGTAATTTAATAAATTTGACCTGTTTCATTAACATCAATTACTTTACAATGCTTGTGTTTTCTTTTTCAAATAAACATCATTCATATTCATTATCTAAAGATGTGGAAATCAATGATCATTTTACAACGGTTGTTCTATAGATATTGGTTATTCATCATATTCTTCAGTGACAGGGAGAGGTTGGTTTGAGGTAATGCAAATCAACAACTTCAGTAATAATAAAAGATTTAACAACTAAAGATTGTAGGACTTTACCCAATAAAGGGAGTCCTTCCAGAAATTCTCGATGGCTAAGGGAGACCCAAAGCCAAGGAGGGGGTTTGGAAATAGTTTTCAACCAGCAATTGACGCGCCTCGGTTATTACCTCATTAGCTGCGTCATTGCCCCAAGCGCAAAGATACCTTAACTATCACCCCAACCCATCATATTATACACTACAGTCCCTGCTTCCTTTGTACACTCCCTCGATGTGGGAATTATACAGAATTCTCTCATCTTTCTCTTTCTATACAAAACTTTAAAAACATATTAGCAAACCTTATATTTATATTTTAGGTAATACTTACTGGTTATTAAGCAGCATAAATTAGAAAATTTTTGCAGTTTTTTTGTATTTTATATAGACTAAAATACTCGAGCATATGAACAAAAGACGCGTATAAACATTCATGTATGATGTTTCCAGTTTTGGGTTCTTATGACTACTTTTTTCCTGCCTGCATATGTGATAGTATATCTCAGTCATTCATGTTGAATGATACATGAAAACCACATTTCATTTTGTTTCCAACATCAGTTGAATACGTAACTTGTACCCATATCTTTATGCATTTTGTTAGTAAGTTTGAAATTCTTGACATACCTAGAGCTCTTTGAATCATAAAGAAGAGTCTTGATTTTTAGTTTTTGGTGTGATCTGTTAGCTAAAGTATTCCACAATGGCGTTACTTGTGAGCCATTCTGGTGTTCTATCATCGTCCCTTTTGACTGTGAACGAAAACCAGAGGCTGCGATCACATGTTCTTGTTAAGAGTTTAGGTGATGGGGATCCGGTGAAAGTACCTCCACTAGAATCAGTTAGAATCAGTGAAGGTGCATTTGTCAGCAAGAAGGATACTTGTGCGGCTTCTTATACTGATGGTGGAAAACTTAACGCGCAAAATGGTCATAAAGGGTTGTTGGAGCCCTTGTGGGATGATGGTTATGGGACTCAAAGCTTGAAGGATTACATTGATATAGCCATGAGTATGATCAAAAGTGACGGAGGGCCGCCTAGGTGGTTTTGCCCTGTCGCGTGTGGCAAACCTGTAAAAGATTCGCCCGTTCTATTGTATATACCTGGTAATTGGTGTCCGGTTATAACAGATATGTTCTAAATGAACTTTTGCTATATCATGGTCCAATATGGTTATTTGTGTAGGAATGGATGGAACCGGAGCAGGTCTAGTTGTACATGAAAAAGCTCTAGGAAAGTGAGTTTCACAAGATCTACATCTGCTTTCTACTATAATATAATATGATATAATATGATACAAGCGTGCATAACGATATTTTGTCAACTTGAATGGTAGAGTTTTTCATGTGCAATGCTTGCATACCCCTGCTTGGGATCGAACATCATTGGATGGTAATCATCATCTTCTCTTGCATATCCTTTTATGTTCACAAAATAACCTTTATTTTATAGTCATATCATTGTACTTAGCAAACTTTAATTTCATAAAAAAGATCTAATTTACATGAAGGGTTAATCCAAATAGTGGAAGAAACTGTGATGATCGAACATGCTTTGTCCCGTGATAAGCCAATTTATATGCTTGGAGAGTCTTTCGGAGGAGCCTTAGCGCTTGCAGTGGCTGCTCGTAATCCTACACTCGATTTAGTACTCATCCTTGCAAACCCAGGTCCTCCACTTTGATAATTTCTTGCATTTGAAATTTTTTGATTTTTTTTATAAATTTAGTTGTATTTAATCCGACTATTGGTTTCAGCAACTTCATATGAGAGGTCACCATTGCACCCTTTAGTAGCATTCCTGAGGACTCTGCCTGATCAATATTATGGGATCTTTCCTTACATCACAAGCTTCCTTCTTGGTAGATTACTAAACAAACAAACGTATCCATTAGACGTTTCAAATGCGCCACATACATAATCTATCTTACTTGATTTGTTCTTATTATATTTTTCTCTTTTGAATGTTCCATATATGAGTTGGTGGATAAAGTGTCATGATGTTTCTTCAATGAAGCTAATGTGTTCTTTTGTTTTCTAAGGATCTAATTTTGATAAACCATATGCAAGTTATGCTGCAATCTTCTTATACAATATTGCATCCTCTTTTATTATAGAATCCAATATTTCTTTTGCTTTCAGGTGATTTTGTAAAGATGGCAACGGTTAGAACGGATGGTACAAACGAACCTCCATCCCTCTTTCAGTTGTTGCGCCATATAACTCGAGATCTACCACTTTATTCTGTAAGAACAGCTTTGCTAGAGAAACAATAAGCAAACTAAAAACACAAAATAGGTTGAATACAATATAGTCATTAAAGTTCTCATTTTTTATACTTCTTCTTGATAGGTGCTTACCAAAATAATACCAAGAGATACTCTTAAATGGAGAATCCATCTACTTGAATCTGCTGCTGCATATGCTAATTCGCGTCTTCATGCTGTTACAGCTCAAGTACTTGTGCTTGCCAGGTTTCTTTCTTCATTGACTGATGCAGATCAAAGCTTCAGTTGAAAAATAAAGTATTTTAACTTCATATGTCTTTATGAAATCTAATATTTCAAAGATATCTGCATTTTAGTGGAAAGGATAACCTCATACCAAGTAAAAATGAGGCCGAAAGGCTTTCAAGGGTACTGAAGCACTGCCAAATGCGCGTGTTTGAGGAAAATGGGCACACAATCCTAATGGTATTAGTATATTTTATAACTGGTGGCGAGTGAGTTTTCCAGTAACAAGTTCTCATGGTTATAACTTTGTTGGTCTAGGAGAGTGGTGTTAACTTGTTGTCCGCTATCAAAACTACTCACATGTACCGACGTTCTTCTAAGCATGATATTATTGACGACTTCTTGCCTCCTAGTATCACAGACTTTAGAACAACTCCAATGGATAACTGGTAACAAATATGTCATTTTTGTGTTCATATTACAAGTTACAGCAACAAACACTACAAACAAATAATATATGATGTTATTAATCAGGTGGTACCGGCTTTCTATGGGTGCAGCAATGTTTTCGACAATGGATGATGGGAGAATAGTCAGGGGTCTTGCAGGGATACCAGATGAAGGGCCTGTGTTGCTTGTTGGTAATCATATGCTTTGGGGATTTGAAGCTTTTCCTTTTGTGTTGGAGTTTTTGAGAGAAAAGAAAGTTGTGCTTCATGCTTTAACCCACCCTGAGACTTTTGCTTTCAATGCTGAAGATGAGTATCTTATGGTTCCATATACTGATATATTGAAGCTGTTTGGTGCAATTCCTGTTTCTGCAATAAACCTTTTTAGATTGTTGTCAAGAAAGTCATACACTTTACTCTACCCTGGTGGCGCACGCGAGGCTTTTCATCGTAAGGTCAGGTGTCAAAATCTCATTGGTAAACAAAGATGTCACGTCTATTTAGATTTTTAGCCCAAAATCGTGTCGATTTTTCTTAACATGTTAACTTTTTAAAATGGTATATGCTTTTGCTGTATCTTTTGACCAACTTTCTTTAAATTGTGGTTTATAGGGAGAAGCTTGCAAGTTGTTTTGGCCTGATAAACAAGAATTTGTAAGAATGGCAGTGAAGTTTGGTGCCACCATTATACCATTTGGAGTTGTTGGTGAAGATGACATATCAGAAGTACTATAACACTCACTCTCTTTAAAGATTTACTAGATTATTGAAGTCAAAAAACTAGTTTTTCAACATTATCTTTAGCATTAGAACTTAAATCACTTGTTCTTACTTTCAATCTTTAATTTGCTGCCAGCTAATGATTGATTATGATGAAATGAAGATAAACCCTCTCCTAAATCGGATGGTAAATGAATTAAATCAAGGGAGAACAAATGTCAGGTGATCAATTTACCCTTATAACTTTCGCCATTTGAACGTTAAACTCATTTCCTCTAAGCTAACTATTCATTTTGTTTTGACGCGTCCCATAGTAAGCGTAAACGAACATTTACCACTTTAAGTAAATAACTAATTTTTTTCCATATCTAGTATTTGACATGCTTTATTTTCGCTCGTTTGTATGCTATATTCATCAACTATAGGAAGGAGATGGATGGAGAGATTTCTAAGCAACAATTACATTTTCCTATCTTTTTACCAAAACTACCAGGCCGGCTCTATTATATGTTTGGAAAGCCGATACGAACGAAAGGAAAAGAAACGATGTTAGATGATAAAGTTTATTTGGGAGAGCTATATATGCACATAAGATGCAGCGTTGAAAACAATATGGCTTATTTGTTAAATAAGCGTGAGGAGGATCCTTATAGAGGGGTTATCGAGAGGCTTATGTGGGTTAGAGATCATGGAACTTTAGATGGAATTCCATCATTCGAGCCGTAAACATGATCATGTCATTCATATACATTGCATTTTCTTTACATGAGTAGGTTTAAGTTGTCAAATGTATTTTGAATGTTTAAAGACAACATTTTTCAATTCGTTTAAAAATTAAATAATTAGTTACACATCACTACTTCCTTTTGTAATGGTGTTTAATGTTCATGGTTTGAATCTTCAAACATGTTAAACCAATGAAAACGTTGGGTTTTATTTTAAGGAAGTGTCATGATAAAATCAACTACTATTAATGTAGTTTTGATAGTCTAGATTACTTTTAATAACCATGTAAATAACCTAAGTGATTTACCCTATTTATTCCTTAAATTATTTTACTAGAACAGTCGATTAACAAGCCTAAAAGAAGCGCAATATAATTTCATGATGTTATTGAGGTCATTACAACTAGTTTGCACTATCAACCAAAAACTTAATGTTTTGTTTTTGGTTTTTAACATTAAGACTGTTCATGAGGTCACTCGTTTTGGAACATCTTCCATCCAAAAAACACCTCACCATGAAATTCTTGTCTCGATTAAAAAACCAAACGACTATGAGCATTACTTATGTTTATTGCCGGTATGGGTTGTTTGAGGTGTTAAAACTACCACCTATTGATGTCTTCCACACATATTTAATTTCATATTAACTAGCTATTAACATCACTATTATCAAAAAAATACTCGGCTTTGATATTGTTTAAATATAATGCATGTTTAAGGAGAATGAAGGGTACCTACCCTAAATGACAACATGTGTTTAATAATTAGATGAGTAAATTATATGGATCATTTAGGATGTTTGCTTAAATTACAGGTTTAGTCCTAAGGTTTGAGAAAAAAATAACACGCTTCGTCTATGGGTCTAATGGCCGTTAATTAATTTTGCTAACTAGCTGCAAAATGATCATTTTACTCTTCTTCTTCCTCATTCAACCGCATCGCAACACCACCACCATTACACCATCACCTCCACCACAAAGCATCCTCTGTTTCTTCTACAATATGAAACAAAATGATGCTTGTGGTGGAGGTGGTGGTGGAGTGGTGGTGGTTGAGATGGGGATTGAATGAGGAAGAAGAATGGTAAAATGATCATTTTGTAGCCAGTTAACGAATTTAATTAACGGCCGTTAGACCCAGGGACAAAACATGTTATTTTTTTTCAAACCTTAGGATTAAACCTGTAATTTTTCAATCACATGGACGAAATATAAAATTTAAGTAAACTTCAGGGATGATCTATGTAATTTACTCTAACTAGATTTATACATTAAACCATCAACAAAGTCCATATACCAGACCAACAATTTGATCAAAACACTAAGCTGATAAACATGTTTGTACACCGAACCCACGATACTCGCACAAACGAACAAATGACGTAAGTCACTATCTAATAGACTATTAAGCACTAGAAGAATTTCTTACATTACCTATTTCATACACTAAAATCAAAAGGAAAGAGCACTACTAGTATCACAATAACTGAATAAGCATCAATGACATAAGATGTTAACAACTACACCACTATAAATACTATCCAACAACCATGTATTGATTCACTAGATGCCCACTTATCACTCACTAATTACATTGATTATTATGTATATTTTCAAGTCTCTTCTTTGTAAGAAGGCTAATAACGTTGTCTATTTTACAAGAAGGCTAGAGACAAAGATCGCCAGGTTAATTCAAATTGATCTAAAAGGATCTATATCAACAGGGAACACATATTAAAACGATATAACACGAAACCTACTTTAATCCAAGAAGAAAGAGAAAATAAAAGAAAATATAAACACAGTCAAACGCATCCTAAGTTATGTTATACTAGGTTAGTACATCGTGTATTACACGGGTTGAATAAATAAAATATTAAATAACCAGTAATGAAAAGTTATTAATTATAAATTGATATTTTAAAATATGAAATTATTGAAATTACGTATAAGTAAGGACTATAATTAATAAAACAATGATATTATTTTTTGCACTTTTTTATCTAAAATAATTTAAAAAAATTGTTCTATATCAAAACGTTTTAAAAATGTCATTTTTTAAAGATATCTTATTATAACTTTGAATTTTAACTTTATGGTTCATAAAAAAATAATTTCTAAAACCACTAATTTTAAATATTTTGTATTTTAAAAAAGTTTGATATTTAAAAAATTTACTTATGTTATAAAAAAGATTGTTTCTTTAGAAATTAAAAAAACTCTTTTTAATTTATTATAAGCTATTTTTGTAACATCACGTTTCATTTTATTATTTATTTGTTATTTATACATGTTTGTAAAAAAAACAAATTTTTGTTATTCAAATATAAATTTCATTTATAATAATAACAACAATAATAATATTAGTAATAATAATAATAATAATAATAATAATAACAATAAATATAATAATGAAAATAATAATAATAATAATAATAATAATAATTAATAACAATGAAAATTGATTTAAAAGTTCAGGGGTGTGATTGTAATTTTAAAAACTTAAATACTAAGTTTTTATATGAAATAAACAAGTTTATGAACCACAGGGACTAAATTGCAAATTCCGAAAATACCACCCCACTTCCTTCTTCCTCCCCTTCGGTCGCGACCGACCCACCTCCCACTCACCATCTTCGTGATTTTTTTGGCCGACAACCCACAAAACACTCAACTACGATTATAATAATCAAAAGCAAAACTCCACTAACGA
>BJCN01306870.1:0-24122 GCA_018326445.1 Flaveria brownii
CAACAATAAAATCTTCAACATCCCCCGAGAACATGTCAAACGACACGACCTCGTCATCATGCTTGCACCCCCTACTGAGTGCATGCACTACCATGCACCTTCCACACAACCATTTATCACCTGCCTTAAGAACATCCCCAACATCCAAAAAAAGCTCTAAATCCTTGGAGATAGCCTCCTTCAAAGACAGCCTTCGGTTTTCTGTCTTGAGGTGGGTGCTTTAGATGTGTTCAAGTAGGCGGAAAAACCCCCCAGACCCAGGTTTGCCGTCTTTACATTCGTGGAAAGATTTGAAGGGGCATGTCCTTAAACCACTAGCAAGGCCCTGCACAGAGCCCCTTGACTTAACATTTCGACCCCTCCTTGTAGGAGCCATTCACGTATGTTAACTGCCACTTGAGATAGAAAAAAAAACACATAAACGTTGCACCGAACTCGAGATGAGTTGTGAGTGGTAGAATACCGATGAAACCCTATACAAGCCGAAGGAGGGCAGCAACCGCGAGTTGCCCACCCGGGCTTATCGAGGCTTACGCCTCATAAGGCGAGGGGAAAACGCCTCGAGGCTCGATTCATACTTTTAAACCTTGCTCGACAATGGCCCCTTTTGAAGTATTTACCACAAAGAACATATGATGTGATATTTAACATTACACCATAACTACTGAACATAGGATTGATGTTTCTTCTCAAGTCATTAATCAATTTGAGTGACTTTTGAGTATTTTCAAAGCTCCATCTTTTCTGGATGAACCATATAGCTAAGATTAACCATTAAATCTATTGGTATGTGAATCATAGGGACACTAGTATTCAATATAAAGAATAATACATAGAAAATTCTGGATTTACATGATGAGCGTATATAGTGTGACACTTATTTTACTTAGGTTGTATGTGCACCAATAGTTTTAGAGTCTCTACACACTCTGCTAGAAGTTTGTCAAGCGAACTGGCAATGAAGACTGGTTTTTTTATCATCTCCCTGCATAAATGACAAGCTGAACAATTCCCCAGTTTTCTTCCTGTGCTTCTTGATAATCATGAGAAATCCTGTTTTTTCTATTGATACTTGGTACAGTTTATAAAAACACAATGACTGATTACTATAATAAATTTTACGAGCGCATTACATGGTAGAGAATATATACCAGCAAAGTTGAGTTCATGGTAGTGAAGGAGCAAAACCAATTTATTGTGGAATTGCAGTAGTAGATCAATGGTCTCTTGTGTTGCATCTTCATTTGCCATCTAAATCAGCCACCTCCCTTTTCAACTCCTGTATGTTTACTAACAAAGTTTATACTACATGGAAAATTGATCGGGTTTTCATGTTTAGAAGTGACATGGGGGTACCTGGAATATGTTATTGGATTCTTCTTCCTTACTTGAGATAAAATCATTCATTTTCACAAGCTCATTCATGAGTAATTGTTTGAAACCTTCATCACGGCTCTCTGGATCCATTAAGTTTAGTTGCTTCTTTAGGTCTTTATATGACATAACATTCGCGTTCCCATTCGGGCATGATAATGGATATCTTAATGCGAAATCTCTGTCCGAACTTCATCTTTTTATTCTATTCTTTCGTAGAGGTATGTCTGCAAAGGTTGAGGTATAATCCTTTATACTCTTTAACCCAAGCATTGTTCACACGTATTCTACTATTCTTAACGAATATTAACATGCTCATGATTCTTTTTTTACGCTATTAAAATGGTAAGTCAACATATTCGAAATATATTATTCTAGTTTTTGTCATTGGGATGAAAATGTCTCATTCAATAACCATTTTATGGCCCCTGATATGTACATGCCAAATGTGGCTACAACTTAAATATTCTATTTGTCACTGATCGATAATTCTTAAGACAGATTTATGAAAATATCCATCCTCTTTCTTCCTATTTTTGAGTTATTTTATTCTTAGTAGTTTCTAAGAAAGTAACATCCATGTATAAATCTAAGAAAGTTTAGTTATTCTTAGTTAAAACAAATGATGCTTTAAATCGACTCCGAACCTACTACAACCTATAACCCATATAAGATTAGGAATTGGAAATTACAGATTATAAATTCAACCAATAACTTGTTTACAACCATGCAACCTGTTTATATGATCAAGTCACAAGGGTGGTGTTTAGTTTAGGGATCAACTTTTCAACACGATTAAGTAATAGGGTAGCGTTTGGGTTCAGTTAGATAGATCAGACAATAAAATGGGTGGCCACCCATGTCCTTGTTACCATTAATTTGTCCTGAAAATGTCAAATTTAACAATATGAAACTGTTTAAAATAAGGATACAAAAACTGAAGCTAATCTAACAAATAAAATGTTTCAATGTAACATATTATAGACTAAATCCATCTCATCCCAATCACCATTTTGAGTATTTTAAACTTTACTCAATCTAAGGGTAATACGTAATTGGAAATGATGATGCTTAATATGTGTAG
The DNA here is from genome assembly GCA_018326445.1 of Flaveria brownii. Taxonomy (NCBI): domain Eukaryota; kingdom Viridiplantae; phylum Streptophyta; class Magnoliopsida; order Asterales; family Asteraceae; genus Flaveria; species Flaveria brownii. Next base: position 2,459 of record BJCN01306870.1, read on the forward strand.
AGTGTAGACTGTAGACGCCAGACGGTACCCTCAAGGCCTCAATCTGGACTACGCCCATCAAGCTCGTGCACACAAATGATGGGCCCATTAAGTTAAAGCCCAATAACTTCTTTGTAAAAATAAATTTAACCCACTAGATAAAGATTCTTCTCATGAGTCATGACCCACTTACACAAACTCATAATCTCTTATGCTTTTATTCATTTACACACACGCACACATTTAGATCCATGACGAAAATCCTGATCTGAGAGTCAAAGGGTCGTCCCCAAGGTTTTAGTGTCGAGACCCCTTCTAACGGTCTGTTTTTATGGTGACTGCTTGAAGTCGGGTTTAGGGACACGAAGAGCAGCTTCGCCCAGTTACAAAGAAAATCATAAACGCGGATAACCCCCTCTTTTTTTGATCGGTAGTGTTAAATTTTAGTCCGCTAGTGTAAATTTTGACCCGGTAGTGTAAATTTTTATATAAATATCGAGTTCGCTCCCCTTAAAAATTATTAATTTCGCCCCCGCCCCCCTTACGATAATATTCAAGCACCGCCACTGATGATATGTAACACTATTATTTTAGTCAAGCCAATATTCAGTATTTGAATACCTCTAATTTACCAATGATCTCTTGGCCTAGTGGTCAAGTGGGAGGTGGGAGGCTTTGCCTCTCTTGGAGGTCCAAGGTTCAAACCTTAGCATTGGGTGAATATTACTAACTTGGTGATACTAACAACTAACAACTAACCAGCCGTTCAAAAAAAAAATACCTCTAATTCACATATTAGGGCTCAAAGGCGAGGCGTTTCAGTTAAAACATTTTGCATTACCAAAGAACGAGGTGCCTACGGGTGTTCCAACTTCCAAAAACCAAAGTATGAGGTGTCGGTCAATATACACGACGCCCAATCATTGTTGCATTAGTTATTAAGGCTCTTTTCATTGCTACAAGAAAGTGTATACACCAATTTAATAGTTGTATCTTATGAATATGGATAACTGACGTATGAGACGTATAAGAAAATGACTATTTTGTGATATTCTCTTCGTATATACGCACACTTTATGGTGTCTTTTTCAATCTATTTTCATTTCTCCAATATCAAAACATTTCGCATAGGTTGGAAAATCCAATGCTAGCTTCTTTAGGTTATTAACATATTCCTACATTGCTCCACCTTTTATCGTAAATTGACGTTTACCCATCCTCATGATGTCCTCATGTCAGCTTATTGAAATTAATATACATTTACGTGCCTAACCTCTATATAATCTAATAAGCCAAATATATAAAATGTATTGTTAGTTATTGTACCGGTCGATATTTTGCAATACTGAGAGAATATTCCTCTCAATTCAACTTTTTGTTATAGTCAATCACTATTATCATATTCATTCTGTATTACTTGGATTTATTTAATTATTTTTTTAACAATACGTTATGGACTAATATCAGTGCAAGATAATCGGTTGTATCGGTAATAAAAATATCTATTTCTGCATCTACATCTACACTATCTAATAAAAGAAGCTTTTGGAGGGACACTTAGTCAACTTTACGTGCCAACTTTTCATGAATCTTAAACTTTTGTTATCTGTCTCCCTCTCCTATTAAATAAAATTGAGTTTAAATAAATAAACTAAATAAATAAATAAATATTCTATTAATAAATTATTAAGACATGCTAAATTGTAATATTTCTATTGAATCTTATCTTAAAATATAATTTTGTAATACAATTTTATTTTATTTGTTATTTTTGTTATTTGTTATTTATAATTAAAACTTATGACTTAAGGTAAGAGAAGTTTTGCCACACTAGATGGTATGAGTGGACCGAATGACCACCGGCTCAACTTATTTTAGTTAATGTCACGTGGAATCGATGGTAATGCTTATTTATATTAAAGTGGCATTAAAAGTTACATATCTAAGTAGCTTTTCTTATATATATGATAACTATAAACTAAATATGAAACATAAAAACAAAAGTAAAATATCTATCATATATTCTTTATTGCAACTCTGCATAAAGCATGGTACTGAAATGACTTGTAAATCTCCGATGTACTATGAAGCTCCCACCCCTTTGGAGTAACACAATATGTTTCACAATTTAATTATTCCATCAATTGGTGTTGAGGAGCTCCTCAATCATTTGCAACGCAATTGCATCCTCTTCATCACCACATCTTCCGGCAACCCCTGACGTCATCTCCGGCGTATCCACCGTCACCGGAGTCATTTCACCTTCTCCCACCATCTCAACCTTGTCATTCTTCTTCCCGAGCTCAACCGTCATGACCCAATTGGATTCCGAGTGCACCCCGGCCCGCTTCTGCCACACTCCGATGTGAGAGCTCTCGTTGTCGAGCCGGAGGCATGTGAGCGAGGGTGAGGGGGACTTGCAGCACTTCCGCAGTTTAGCACTTAACAGAGCTGAGAGCCCTGTAGTGGTAGAAGACGGAAGTGCTGAACAGCTGGCGGGAGTGATGATGTCACCATCACCTCCGCCAGCTGTTTTGTCCTTGACCACTGGGAAGTTAGTCTTGGCATTCCGCCCACTCATTAGAACCGCGGCCTCATCGTAGGCTCTCGCGGCTTCTTCCGCGGTCTCAAACGTCCCCAGCCACACCCTTCTCTTTCTACATACAAAAAAAAAACAAAACAAAACATCAAATGATTAAAATGACTAATAAGTTTGATATAAGGTAAGATGATGAGGGGTACAATAACGGGTGGCGTATTTCGGAAACCCACGAGCCCCAATGTCGTTGGCGGACGCCCCTGAACTTCTTTGTTTGTACCATTTGTACGAGTGATTGATGTCAGAAAGAAAGAAGATGAAAGTGAAGATTTGTATAGCTGAAAACTCGGGAGACTAATATAAAGGGGTCATTTGAGTACGGAATTGGTGTTGGGAGAGTACATAATTTTGTCTTGTGTAAATTTGACTATTGTTTTTAACAGAATGTAATGTAAGATGGGTTAAGTCATAAGTGTTGTGAGTTGAGACAAGAAAACACAGTGGAAAGTAGTTGTTTGTGCTCTTCGTCTAATATAAACATATCTTTGTAGTTGGAAATCTATAAGAATATAAGTTTGATAATATTGTAAAGTGAGAATGTGTGAGCTATATCTTTATAACCTCGTTGCTTTAAAGTTTAAACCACACAACTCGAACACAAATGATCAAGTAGTATTTCTTTTATAAAAGTTGTGTTTCTTAAACATCCTACCTAAATTGAGCGAGCGAGCAAGAAAGCTCACCTTGGGCTTCAACATGATAGCGAAATTATAGGGGTGATTTCAAGCGAGTTTTTTTTCTCTTTGCAATTTATCTGATTACGTAATTTAAAAATTAAAATCATAAAAATGAAAAGAAAAAGAAAAAGAAAAAGAAAAGAAAGAACAAGAAGTAGACTATATATTAAACAGAGGGGGCAAAGCCAGCTTTGATGAGTAGATTTCTTAGAATGGTGTGTTTGTCGGTGATTATTTAGCTCTTCCCTTTTTTACTCGTTAATCATGTGGTCCTTTTATTTATCCCCTCACTATTTATTAAACAACAAAATAATGCTTTCTACGTTACTTGTCACTTTAAGTTAAAACACCAATTCTTATAACGTTTTCTTTTGGGTAAAACTATTTCATTTCTAACATTTACTTCCTTCCTTCCTTTCAATATTCTTGTACTCTTTTAAATGTTTACCTTAGAAGCATCCACAACTACACACTTAAAAAGCCATTGTTTTAGATAAACAACTAGTTGGACAGAAGAACCAGTCATAAAATCGGTCACATTGTGTGTATTTCATCATTTTCCTGTGAACCGTCCGATAACTGGTCGGACTGGAAACCATACTGGAAGGTCGGATAGGTTTTCAAAACTTGTTTTTTTTTTCTTTCTAAATCTTGTTTTTTGATTAATTAATAATTTATGATACATATTTTAGTTATTTAAGTGTTCATATTGTGCTAAATTGTAAATCACCCTATAATATATAATATTTTCATATTTAGTTTTCAACATGAATACATATAAATAATATTATTATATATATATATATATGACGTCATTTGGTTTTTAAATCCGGTTTTGATTGATCCCACCAGTCCAATGAGTAAACCATTATCATGACCTATTCGATATCCCATCCTGTTTAAAAAAAAATAGTAAAAAACATTAAAAAAATATATCTAATAAGCTGATACACCAGAAAAAAAAAACTTATCCTTCAAAAACTATCCAAAAACGCCTAAAAACATTGCATCATCATCACGCTTTAAATTATTTTCTTTCATAAAATATATAAAATAATATTTAAATGTATATAGTTGAAGCGCTCGGTAGGAAATATAGCCGCTCAAGATTATTTCAATAAAATAACTTAAAATATGTAAATAAATTGTTAATCTTTTTGTTTCTCGTATTCCTGTCGCGAGGACCATAACGGCATTTAACGGTTTCAACATATCAAGATTGCATTTTTCTTTCTTTCTTTTCTTTTTTCAACATCGAAACGATAAAATATTATTGCCAAATAAATGAAAACATACCATTCAGTGAAAAAAACTGGAGAATATGCCCCAACAACAAACAGATCTGATTACAAACTCAGGTTACAAAATTCAAACTCACACCATGATCTTTACTCTATAAATTTGATTTTTTAAGTATTTACCAACCACAAGAATGTAGACCCTTTAATTTTGTTCAACTATCAAGATTGCATTTTTCACAAGTATAAAAGTTAATAAGAATACAAGTTTTTAATGAAGTAATAATAATAGGAGATTAGCTAGACTGTTAAAAATATAGAAGGTTATGTCTTGCAACTAGTTCTTTTTGTTTAACATTACCCTAATTTTTTTTAACGATGATGAAGACAAGCTTTACAAGATCTTTTGAGTTTTTTATTATTTATTTTATGAAATTTGAATCCAAATTAGTTTGGTGGGATGGTTGCACACTAAGAAGTTGCAACAAAATTTTTTGGGGATTGTAAGATGTCTAAAAACGATGTTAAGTTTTATAAAATTTCTAATTGTAATACGAGTTGGGTAGGGTAATTTATATGACCTTTTGTTATAAAGTATACTTAGTACTTGCTATCTAAAATTCGATTAAGAAGGTTATTTATATTATAATAACATAGTTTTTCAACAATGTGATTTAGGCGGTTTTATACTTGATTTAAGGGATATAATCATTTAACGATTGCCAAGTTTCTATATTATTGTAATAACTTAAGGTATTTCATAACTTTTTATAAACATAAAAATCACTTAAATTTCAATATTGACTCGTTGTTACGAAAGTTTTATAAAATAAAAAAATATGGAAGTCGATTATTACTTAATGACTTTTTTCTCTACTACTTTAAGTTAAATTTGAAAAATATTCATAGTAACGAATTAGTTCTATACTTATTTATTTAGGCCACTTAACTTAACATTTATAATATATTTTTAGCACAATGGAACAATATTATAACTTCAATCTTTTTTTTGTGGTTAAAACGATTTTTAAATGCCTTAATGGTAAAATTAAAAATTTGGTGTATAAGATGACATATTCTCTTAATTGAATTCGTTGAACCAACTAGTTATGGCATTCTTTAAACGCATTAGCTACAAGTCCTAATTCAAGATTCAACATATTATGAATTTATGATGAATTTCGATCATTTGAAACTCGTTAACGTGTTAAGAAAAGGTGTTAAAGCATGCTATCATCTAATTATGGATTACGTTTAATTTCTATATATATGGTTATATCCACTCATGTCTATGTATTCTATCGTTTTCTCTAGGGTAAATGATTAATTACTCTTTTGTAACATGTTGTACTCGTTATGCAAGTACTATGTATGGGTGGCTGCTGTTCAACCAAACAAACCTTTCTTAAAGAAAATTACAATAGCGACCGATTACTTACTAGTATATAGCATATTGACCCGATTTTAAAAGTTTACCTAAATTTTGTAGACATTAAAAGTTAAAGTGTGGTCTATTATGTCTTGTCTTGGCCTTTTCTCTAGTTGTGTAATGACAGGAACATATACAAAAACTTTCTTATAATAAATTAGAACCCAAATGCATGATATTAGATAGAGTTAATCTCAATTTTTCTTCTTAAGGTTTGATGAAAATAATAATTTTTCTCTAAAAGATTAAAAACATTAACTTGGTTTTAAAAGTTTCATTAGTTGTTTCACTTTCAGTGTAAAAGTTTTATTAAATTGGATCAAATTGAAACAACTAATGAAACATTTGGACTGAAATTGAAATATCTTATAAACTTTTGAAGCTAAATTAATATTTTTAATCTTTTAAAGAAAAATTATTATTTTTATCAAACCACAAGGAGTAAAACCGAACTTAACTCCATTTAACATATAAAGAAAGTGATCATAACGGGTAATAATAATAAAAATTCAAAATTTTGTGCCTTTGGTATCACAGTAAACATCACTAAACGAACCAAATGTTTGGTACAATTTATAAATTTTTTATTTGATTAGTAGTGTACACCAACAGTTTATAAATTAATGCATTTTGATTTTTAACTATTTGCATGGTTTGGTGGACGGACAGGAAAAAATAGCCTTGTTTTTATAATAACAGTCACGGGAGTTTGTTTACTTAATCGTTTTTGTTCATATGTTATATGTTGAATGGTTGGCATTATAATATTCTTATCGACGGTATGTAGAAGCTAGACAATACCATGAGTGTTGTAGAGTGATTCTTTGGACAGATTTGTGACATTACACTACCAGCTCAAGGACCACTCAAAGTTGCATTTACCACTTATCAGTGCTAGACCGTATGCATGATTGTCAAGAAAGAAAGAGATTTATATTTTATTATAAAAATTGAACTTTACAAAGGGTAGATAACTACTTTGATAAAAAAATGTAAATCCACCAGTTAAAATATATTAAAAGGATCGATATTCATTAAAAAAACTATATTTAAACAACATTATTAACTTTATTTTAAATTCGGTATATATATGAATACATTATTAAGTGATAGGCACGTTTTGTTGTATGTGTTTAATGTCTCACTTTTTCAAAATATAAAATTTAATTTAATAATTTTTATAATTACTTACTTCGCTGTCGTTCTTTGTCAACCATTAATTGGTTTGGGTAGGTTGTTCGCTAGATTTAGATTACAAAGGCTTTTCATATAAAATAAAGAAACACGATAATATAACAATAAATGAACCCGGGACATAAAATCAACCTAAAAAGAAATTAAGATAAATATGAAAAGACAAAATAAAGCATATGCCACTTTTTATTATATAAACGAGTTATATATAAAAATTTTAAGTCGTTGTATCATTTTTGCAATATAAACCAAACATTCCTATCTTCGTCAACATCTAACAATGTTGTTGGTGTTCAGTACATATCTGCTTCATTAGCAAATACTTTTTATTTTAATAAAAATATATAACAATAATAAAGAGCTTTGCATATATATAGTAAAAGAATATATTTTAACATGGATGTATTGGTGTTTGGTTTCGACGAAAGCTACACAACTAAAGAGATATAAATACAGAAATTGAGATCGATATGTTGTTTTATATTAATGTATAACCTTTATTATACAATATTATATCTTATAGTATAATGTGACGACACATGTGAGATATATTAACACATAAAAAATGGCTACAGAGAAAAGTAACAAATCAACTGTTGCAACGTTATTTTTGAATCGCTGTTATTTAATCGTGTGGAAAAAAGAGGACAATAAAAAGCTATTTAATGGGTCATGGACCAGTTACTAATGAAGGTTGTATCGCTATTTACTGTGTTTCTACAAAATAAGTAATTATCAATCATAATATTACAATTTATGTAAATAAATATAAAATGGGTTGATCTAAATAAATGGCGATAATAATACCTTTTTTTTTTTAATTTGTTAGATCATTTATCAATTTGAAAACTATGTATTATGGTTTGATATTACCTGATATATAATTGATCCATAGAGTTTTCTTTGCTTAAATATACATGACAAGTGCTAATTCTTGCAGACTTTGATTGTCCTCAGGGATTATCATGGATCGGTTTTGATAATCTTATCAATTATATCCATTTTGTGATCTTATGTGTTTGAAAAACTTAATTTATAGGTAAGAAAAAAAATTGTGAGTGTTAAACTTAAATCCCCAGTCACCGGTGAATAATGTGACGATTTCTAATCGTCCTTGTATTTTAGATAAAAATCATAATCATCCTTAACTTTAAAAACCCTCATATCTCATTCTAATATCTAACTTTTTAAGAGTTTAATTAATTATTTGATATATACTTTTAAGAAATGTATATAAAGGATGATTTTAATAAAACTTGTTTAAATTCGGTAACATTTGAAATGCAAAACAAAGGGTAAATTGGGTTTTTTTCGGTTGAATTCGGTTTTTTCGGGTTTTAACCAAAACTGAATCGAATTGAATTCGGTTGAAAACGGTTGAATTCGGTTCGATTAGCCATATTCCAAATTCGGTTCAATTTGGTTTGGTTTTCGGTTATTCCTAAAAAATTTCAAAACCGAACAAACCGAACCGAATAAATCGATGAACACCCCTAACCACCACCACCCACCACCACCAGCTACCACCATTGGTCGCCACCAACACCACAAGGACGACAACCACCACCACTCGCCCGTCACCTTGAATTGTCACTGGTCACCACCGGCCGCTATCACCACCATAAAGTATTAATTTATTGCATTCTCACATGATAACCAAACAGAATAATAAGATATAATGATTTATTTAATTCACTCATCTATTACATTCTCTTATTTTATCAATTCATCCGTTTATTATATTATCTCATACCAAACAAACCCTAATCAACTTAAAAATTCAAGTATAGATCGTTTAATAGAAATAGATTGAAAGCTAATGTAAAACAAATAAACAATCCGTTATCACCTTTTAAACGATTATTTATCACTCTAACATTTATTTTAAACTAATAAGATAATTCATAAATATATTCCAAGATCCATTTATCCATAAAATGTACACGTTGTTGAGAACATTTTTTTAATTTCTAAAAATAATACGGTTATTCCGGTTTGCTGTAAGCTTTTTAAGTTTTAACAACTGTTATTACGGATCGCTAATTCACCGGACCTTCCCTCTTAATCTCTTATTACCTCTTGCATTACACTTGCGATCATATTCTTTGTATTTCCACATCTCTCACTTGGTAAGCAATGTTTCAAATCTTCAATCTTCATCATATCATTCTTAAACGATATATATAGATATATATTCATATAAAATGCACAATTGATCCACAGTTCATCTTGTTTAATTAACATGTTTCATTCAGCCACTGCGATCTCAGAGTCGATTAATCGACAACAAATGATTAACGCGTTCGGTTCTGTTGTTTATCTTCTGCAGGCTTTGAAATGTCCAAGGTACTGCTACATGGAACTCTTCATGTTACCATCTATGAGGTTGATAAGCTTCATGGTGAAGGGGGTGGCCCCAATATATTCGGGAAGGTATAACATTTGTTTTTACAATTATATAAACAATAATATTCGATTTGTTTAGTGTGGGTTTAAAAAGATTATTATTGAAAGAATCTTGTCTGGTGATCTTCTCACGCTCACCGGACAAGATTCGTTCAATCTAGCTAAAGAATCTTTAAAAATTACACTTATTATATTATGTTTTGTTATCTAACTTTTGTTATCTAACACGTGACATTACAGTTTTTTTGAATGTATAGAAGAAGAATTTATATAATTGTTTTTGGTTATTGCAGCTTATGGCAAACATACAAGAGACTGTAGGATTTGGGGAAGGAACCCCGAAGATCTACGCGACAATCGATCTAGAAAAATGCAGAGTTGGACGAACCAGAATGATCGAAAACGAGCCACAAAACCCAAGGTGGTTCGAGTCATTCCACATTTACTGTGCCCATTCAGCTTCTAATGTAGTATTCACCGTTAAAGACAATAACCCGATCGGTGCAACACTAATCGGTCGAGCTTACATGCGCGTTAGCGATCTAACAAACGGGGATGAAGTCGACCAATGGCTTGAAATCATGGACGAAAACAAAAACCCCATAGCATCTGGCGCCAAAATTCACGTGAAACTACAGTACTTTGATGTCACTCAAGATCGCAATTGGGCACATGGTATTAAAACCGCAAAGTACCCAGGTGTACCGTACACATTTTTCGCTCAAAGACAAGGTTGTCGTGTTTCATTGTACCAAGATGCACACGTGCCCGACAATTTCATCCCCAAAATCCCCCTTGCGGGAGGGAAAAACTACGAGCCGCATCGATGTTGGGAAGATGTGTTCGATGCAATCACGAACGCGAAACACTTTATCTACATCACCGGGTGGTCGGTATACACTGAGATCGCGTTAATACGTGATGATAAGAGACCGAAAGAGGGAGGTGAAGTGATGCTTGGACAGCTTCTAAAGCGAAAAGCCGAAGAAGGTGTTCGTGTTGCAATGCTTGTGTGGGATGATCGAACTTCGGTAGATGCATTGAAAGAAGATGGATTAATGGCTACTCATGATGAAGAAACTAAAAACTTCTTCGAGAATACTGATGTTCATTGTATCTTATGCCCACGGAATCCGGATGATGGTGGGAGTATTATTCAAGATCTTCAGGTGTCCACTATGTTCACACACCACCAGAAGATTGTTGTGGTTGATCATGAGATGCCTAACGGTGGTTCGAAACGCAGGGTGGTTAGTTTTGTTGGGGGTATTGATTTGTGTGATGGTAGATATGATTATGCTAATCATACTCTTTTTAGAACTCTGCATTCCATTCACCATGATGATTTCCACCAGCCGAACTACACCGGTTCGAGCATAGCGAAAGGCGGTCCACGCGAGCCGTGGCACGATATCCACTCGCGGCTCGAGGGACCGATCGCGTGGGATGTTTTGTTTAATTTTGATCAGAGGTGGAGAAAGCAAGGTGGGAAGGATGTTTTGGTTAACTTAAGAGAACTTCATGACATACTAATCCCTCCGTCTCCGGTCACCTTCCCGGATGACCAAGAAACATGGAACGTTCAGCTTTTTCGGTCGATTGACGGTGGCGCTGCCTTCGGGTTCCCGGATTCACCGGAAGAAGCCGCGAAAGCGGGTCTTGTGAGTGGAAAAGATAACATAATTGACAGAAGTATTCAAGATGCGTATGTTCAAGCAATCCGCAGAGCGAAAAACTTTATTTATATTGAAAACCAGTATTTTCTAGGGAGCTCGTTCGCGTGGAAATCTAGTGATATTAATATCAATGAAATAGGTGCTTTACACCTTATTCCAAAAGAACTTTCTTTAAAGATTGTTAGCAAGATCGAGGCCGGTCAAAAGTTTATTGTTTATATCGTTGTGCCAATGTGGCCTGAAGGGATCCCAGAGAGTGGATCCGTCCAGGCCATATTGGACTGGCAACGAAGAACGATGGAGATGATGTATAAAGATATTGTTAAGGCGCTTCAAGCTAAAGGACTTGACGACGATCCAAGAGAGTATCTCACTTTCTTTTGCCTTGGAAATCGTGAAGTGAAAGATGGCGAAGAACACGAACCTACAGAATCACCTGAACCAGGTTCGGGTTATCATCACGCCCAACAAAATCGACGCTTCATGATCTATGTGCATTCCAAAATGATGATAGGTAAGTAGCAACTTTAATGACAAAAGTTGATACACACCTTGAAACAAAGTGAACTTACTACACTAGCTTACAATAGTATCATCTTATAATGACATTCTAAAACATGTTATTTCAAACTTTGGTGCAGTTGATGATGAGTACATAATAGTTGGTTCTGCCAACATCAACCAAAGATCTATGGATGGCGCCCGAGATTCTGAAATAGCCATGGGTGCCTACCAACCATACCACCTAGCGGGCAGACAACCCGCTAGGGGTGAAATCTACGGGTTTCGTATGGCTCTATGGTACGAACACCTTGGCATGATTGATGAAACCTTTGAGCACCCAGAGAATGCTGAATGCGCGAGAAAAGTAAACCAAATGGCTGACAAATACTGGGATCTATACGCTAGCGAAGATCTAGATCGCGATCTCCCTGGACACTTGCTTCGCTACCCCGTTGGCATTACTAGGGATGGTGATGTTACAGAACTTCCCGGAATCGAGTGTTTCCCTGATACAAGTGCAAAGATACTCGGTGCTAAATCTGATTACCTTCCTCCTATCCTTACTACCTAAGACTAGCGTTTAATTTGTTATCTTTTTGGTCTCCAATAACTTCAAGACTTATATTTTTGTAATCAAATAATAAGCAATGTTTTGCATTTATACAACCGGATTTGTAAGAGGTTGAGTCTTCTTTTTAAATTGTAGGAATTGATGTATTAATAACTCCTTTTATATGTATTGTATGGAACTTAGTAGCTTCTTCTTGTTTTCTTATATTGACATGCTAACAAATATGTGCAACATTAATGTGACATTAATTTGGATATATTTAATTGATTTGTTATATAAGGAGTAATGTGTTCGAATTGCTTTTTATAACAGCAATTCATATATATTTTAAGATAAATAAATATCATATTTACTTATTACAAAATTCAAACTACAATTTTAATTGCGGTACATATTCTTACCCTGCACTTATGGTTCATATTGAGACTCCTCATGTTTTGTAACTATTACCTTAAATTCACAGAACAATAACCTTGACGGTTGCTTTAAAATCCGACTTGAAAACATGAAATGAATCCAAATTATTATCTTTGTAATTTATTCTCCCCTCAAAGGCTCAAAAGTCAAACCTCCTATATATGTAGTTGGCTGTGACCACTATTTGTTTTTATATTTGTTCTCTAGCGTGTGGTTTATAAGAAAATCACATCGTTTTATGAAAACTAAAGATAATCAATAAAAACGGTCACATAATTTATAATTTTTTATCACTATCCTCTATATATGTTTTTGTATATATATATATATATATATAAGTAGAGATCAAATAAAAACCATAACATTGATTTACATATATGTCACACACAGGTTATGTATATGTAGCAAATTTTCATCTGACATATTGTTACGTATACGTAAAACTCTTTATTCCGGTATTTATGTCCGATATATGTATAATATATACTTAATTACTCTTTTAACATTTAAGAAAACAAAAAAATATACATAAATTATATAAGTGAATTTTATACTTTTATTTGATTAATGCATAGTGATTAATAACAGACTTAATCGAATCATAACTGAATTAACCGACTTATACCGATCAAACAAATAACCAATGGTTTGGTTAAAGCATTAACGATTAACTGCACGTTGCAGTTCGGTTTCGGTTTTGATGTATGAATTAACCGCATTAACCGAACCGTACCAAAACATATTGAAATATATTAGCTTTTTCTTTAGATAATAAAAATATAACTCTTCTAACATTAACGTATAGATTACAAAAGTTTATTAACTATAAACACAAAATAGTATGTATATGTAATTAATTACATCTAAAACGAAACATGTATATAAATGTAAAAAAACAGAAAAAAAAAACTAATTGTTTGATATTCAATATATTTTTAATGGCTTGCACCGTGTACATCCCTATTTTGGTTTTACTTTTGATGAGAGCTTAAAATCATATCGTACTATACACACTCCTATTTCAGTTGATTTAAAATTAACCCAACAAAAAATTATTAGTTCTATTTTGTTTTAAAAACACGTGTTAAATATATTGGTTAATTAACCGTAACCGTTTCATAACCGACAATTAACCAAAGTGTGATTAACCGCAGTAGCAGTTTTGGTTTCGATTATAAGAACGATATTAACCGCGTTGTCGGTTTTGATTTTAGAATTCGATATAACCGTACTTAACCGGATCATTCTCGTCCCTAGAGTCCGTTCATTGTTCCCCTTAGGGGTGTTCATCGGATCGGATAACGGATTATTCGGATTATTCGGATCGGATTATTCGGATTTGAAAATTTTAAGAGCCTATCCGAAATTCGATCCGATCCGAATAAGGATATTTCTATCCGATCCGAATCCATCCGAATTCAATTCGGATCGGATTCGGATATATCCGAATAATCCAAATTTATCCGAATAATCCGAATAAACCAAATAATATTTTTTTCTATTTTTTGTTTCTATTTATTTATTTTTTGCTAACCTTTTATTCTTAACATTTTATAAGTTGGAAATCACAATAAAATATATAAAACTAAAAAAATAGATTTTGATTGTATACAAATTTAAATTTAAAACATAATAGGTAATTGTATAGAACCCGAAAATTAAAAATCTATACTTTAAAATGACGATCGATTATTTCATAATTATTTAGGATTATGTAGAATGTGTAAAGATTCTTGTGTTTTAAGTTGAAAACATAATAGATAGTTGAGTAACGAGTATTGAGATAGAAACATAGTTAAAGTCTTATTCGGATTAATCGGATATCCGAATAATCCGAATAACCCGAATAAAAAAATTGTGATATCCGAAATCCGATCCGAAATCCGAATAAGGAATTCGGATTCGGATGAGATACGATCCGAATATCCGAATAAGGATTCGGATCGATTTATTCGGATTCGAATACGGATCGGATTTCGAATATTTTCAGATCTATTGAACACCCTTAGTTCCCCTCTTCTCTCCTTTACATCGACATCATATTATAAACCTACTTTTATAAACAAATCTGGCGGAGAAGACTGCTGTCGTTCGCCATTGCATTATAATAATCTAACCACTTTTGTAATTTCATAATAGTTATATGTTCATGTTTCCCCTTTGTAGTTGTGCACATGGAGATAATGGAAGATCATATAATTGGAAGAGAGAAGACTTTTTATGGGTTAAGGACAGCCATTTTCATGTGATTACCTGAGCCCTTAAAAGTTCTTTTGACTACACTCTGCATAAAGCGTAGAGAAGCAGTTATTTACCATTAAATCTTTCTTGGGCTACTGAAAAAGACAAACGGTTAAATTCTTGTTGATGATGGTTTGGTGGCCATTGCCTTTGCTTTTTGGTACGAATCACTGTGAACTTTAGTCAATTCGTGTAGCAATTGAGAGTTTAATCGGAAAATATGTGACCATAACCAAGAAAAGTGAAAGCAAAACAGCCCAAAGAGATGGACAAGATGTGCACGCCAACTGTTTGATGAAATGACTCTTCGAATTTTAACCATGTGGCACGGTACTTATAAGCTTCATTCTTAACGTCAAACGCAATCTATGTAAGAATATGGCTTTTTCATCAAGTTTTCTTTTGTTTCATCTTGTTAATATTATATGCACACTTCAAATTTACACTTAACTGATCTTGATCTAATCATATGTACCAGTACCACAGAGTGTGGAAACACAGATATTTGAAACATTTATGAATGCTAAAGTTTCCACCTTAAGTCCAATGTTTTAAGATTATGATGAGAATGATATTGGGGTATTGATTTTTCTGAACAAGTGATACATTCGATCTTGAATTCTTGATTTCAAGCTTTCACTATACTAAGTTGAATTGAGATACATAAACTGTTGTTTGCAGCATTCCCATGGTTGTTTGACCAACCCCACAAAAAGAAAATAATAAAGACACTTAACCATAAATGTCTTGGTATGCCCAGATCACAAGAATACTGCTGTTAGTTAAGAAACAATGGGTCATGATTCTAGAATCCCAATGGAAGTGTTACATTTTCCCAAAAACAAGAAGAGAAACAGTGAGATTTTGTGTGGAAAAAGAATCTTATTAAATTTAATTGGCACATAACTATTCATATCAGGAAACTGTCCCTTTTTCTCCAAACATTTATTTGACTTTGCTGTCAAATATAAAATATGATAATATCTTTTCCTTTTGTATTCCCTACCCAAATAGTAACCCAAGCCCCTGAATATCTCCTTTTTAGCATCCACTATTTTTGTAATAGTACTGCATGCACGGCAACTATTATTTATTTCTCGCAGGCCCCTTCATGACCTTCTTAAGTCTTCATCTGTTTAATATCAAATATTCAAATTTCTTCAGGTTGTTACCTATTGATGGCACCTACAAGGACCTGCCTACTTGGACCCAAGGATGTTGTTACAGTGATTCTTCTCTTATTTCTCACAGTATCACATTCCATATCAGGTAATGCAAAAGGTAGAAGCTTTAAAGACCTAAATGCATCTTATATAATTGAGATCTTGAATTGCAAATGTTCTTGTTGATTATAGGTTATGATGATAATGGTGCGGCAAGTGTTCGACAGAACAAGAAAATCTTGGGATCAAGACCACCAGGGTGTGTGAACAAGTGCATGAATTGCAGGCCATGTGAAGCTACTTTGGTAATTCCTCCACATTATAAGATGATTCATTACCGTGATGAATCTCACTGGGAAGATAATTATTATCTTCTTTCATGGAAATGCAAATGCGGTGATAAACTCTATCAACCTTGATTGATTAAGATGTTATGTGAGGTATTATGTTATATAATAGGTATGAATAGGCAGTAATCATTTACCTGATTATATGTCCTTTTTTTCTGAATAAGTTGAATATCTACTTTGGTATTAGTGAATTTGAGTATTTCTAATTAAGCTGAATATCTACTTTAGTATTCACATATGCTTGGGATAAAAGATATAAAACGCGTTCTATATTTTATTCAAAATCTTAACTCGAGCCTATTTTCATGTTCACAAGACATGTTGAAATGTTTAAAGTACAGGGGAACGTAAAGTTAATCATCGCAACTACAAGAGTGCCTGTTCTTGAAAACAAAGAAACAGAAAGGAAAAATTTTTGGACATATTATATAACTTCTTGGCTATATTAAACTCGTTAAAGAAGGTAGATTTAGTTGACGATGAATCATTAAGGATTTACATGTGGGTCCGGTGCTTTCTGGTTTCTTGAGCCCATCTGCTGATGAGACAAAGTAGTCATTGTGCTCGTATCTCTCTCTTTTTGTGCTTGTTTTCTTTTACAATATGATTGATTTATTTGAATATTGGTAGATGAAATCCTGAGTTTGAGTTTAAAAAACTTATAACTGTATTACAAAGTATATATACAGAAGGAATTATTGAATTTTGGCAAATTCCATTTCTTAGGTGATCCAGCTTTAGCTAATTCCACTTCTTAGGTGATTGGGTATTAAGTTTTGTCCGACTTTTTCCCTTAGATTAATTTGTTTACCCGAGTCAAACTCTTTATTCCTCAAAGTAAATGCCTGTATTTTGAATTAGCACAGAAGACAAAAATGAACAGAAGACTTATATTCAAGAAATACTGTCATATTGTACATGAATATTTCTAAATCCCCAATAATATCTGTTTGATTCAGAGCATTCATTAGACACCCTAATATGTTTGAGTTGTCACAATGACATTATCAGCACCAGAGCTGCAGCAGATATAGTGTAAAATATCAATTGTATAGAACCAAAGCCCTGCAAAAAAGAGAGAGACTAATTATAGCAAATATAATATAGAATTTTGCTATGAGAGAATGAGTGATTATAAGTTTATGGACATACTTTCAAGGTGATGAAAGACTTTGCTGAGGAAGGTACGAGGCCTGTGAACCCGATACTATAAGCAATACTCCCATCTGCTTTAAACAGCCCGAAATTCCTCTCAGAAGTCGGGCCAGGCTTTAGGTTTTCATTAAACATTGCAAAGACATAGGCCTTGACCACTCGTTTTGGTCTATAAGGGGTGCCCTTCTTTTTAAGGAGACGTTTTCTTAGGTTCATATTGTAGGTTCGTGCATTGCTAACTGTTGCTGCTGCTTCATTCGGGTCTCCATGCGAGGCCCAGCCTGTTTCCGACACTATGACATCCATCTTCTCGAACCCTGCTTTTTCCAAGGCAGCATAGGCTGCATCAATTTGGGCCTCAAACATGTTGTCATAATGCAGATTAGTTTTCTGATCATAGACCCCAGGGTTCTTTTTAAAAAGAGCATAGTTAAGGTCAATGTGATCAGGATCACTGATGTAAGCAAGAAAAGGGTATGTGTTTATATAAAATGGTGATTTAATTTGGGAAAAGAATTCGAGCAGCTGTTTCATGTAGGGCATAACTGACTCCTTAAATGCACCAGCCGATGGTGGGTAAGAAGTTGCAAATACTGCAGCCGAGTGTGGGCTGGAGACTTGAACTTTATCAGCTAACCGAAGCCGGTCAAGGGCATTATGGACATTCTTCACAGCAGGAAGCAACACCTCCCAAAGTTGTTGATCACCACCCCCTAAGATCTCATTTCCAACCGCGATACCGACTATACGGGTCCCGGGTAGAAAAGGCTCTACATTTTCTTTAACCCAGTTCATAGCCCGATCTTCGTTCATGCTTATATCTCTCAAGAACTCATTCCCGAGCCCGACCATTATTTCGATTCCCGAGCCTTTAAAGGCCTTGAGAACTTCATGATCCGCGTCAAAGATTCGGGTGTTCATAATCTTAGCGGCCTTCATTAGAGTCACTACACTTTCAGGGGCTGGAATATTGTCGGCTATCCGTCCATAATTCACTCCATACGTGCCCGTGAATGCACTTGATATCACAACTATCAATGAACAAACAAAGTTTAAAAAATATAAAAATTTAACACGAGCATACGAAAGAAAATTTAAAAAAAAAAACTAAAGGATGAGCGCATACGGTTAACAAAGATGGTCAAGACCCAGAAGAAGAACCAGTTAGACGATCCCATGTCTAGGAACGAAGGATATCGAGGGTTAGTCGATGAAGAGAAACAATCGAATTCTTATAAAAGGAATAGTTAGTTTTAGTTATAACAAAAACAGTAATCAGAAGCTTTGTACTAAGGAATTGGGGAAATGGTGGCTTGTGGGTTGGGATGCTTCACCTTCAGGAATGCCATTAGAGTTGCTAATGGAAGATTCCCAGGATGAAGAAGGCAACTTATAGTTATAGGTTTTGGGTTAGCTCATTTTCAAGATCACCTAATAAACCTTTTAATCCTTTCCCTATCTTTAAAGATTACTTATTATTCATTTTTTTACGCTTAATGAATTTTTTATAACAGTTATACCAGTCTTTTTCAAAAGACGGGTGTGACCCTTATAAAAAATACAAGCGATCGTATGAATCGGGTCGGAGACAATCTTCTTTCTGGCCTAAAACATGTTTAGGATGCATTTTTGCACGGTATAATTGGACTTACGGAAAATGTCTTTAATGTGGACATGTTAGAACTAGTGGGACCAAACGACATATTAAGAAAAAGAGGGATTTGACTTGTACCAGAAATTTTCAATCCACAATACATGTCATAGTAACGAAAAAAACGGTTATATTATCATGACATACACAGGTTGTTTGAACAATTGCTTTACTTCATAACAATCGAGTCATTGTGTCATATAAGATGACCATGTTGTTTTAAATGATATCATTTGTATTTTTCTCTGACATAAAGGGTTAAAATTGGTTATTTTTTATGACAAGGTTCGTTACATGTTTTATATTGAAAAAAAAACCCGACCATAACAAGCATATAGGCCAAACCAAACTAGTATCTGCCGATTTGTTTGAGACGGTGTGATATAAATAATTTCAAACTATGTTAGTGATTTGCTGGAGATCTTATGTTTTAAACTAGAAAAACCAAACATTACACGTCCCAAACTCTAAATAATAGAACATTTGTGTTGGTGTGTAGAAATTACGACAAAAATTGGCCCCAAATTGAGGCGAACATGCTTCACATGTTCGAACCTTAATTCGTTCTACCATTGTCCTTTAAATTCCCGTTGATCCATATTCTTCTTTTCCGTGACATCTGTTTTGTTATATGTGGTGTTGACTTCATAGTTTGATCATTTCTAGTATATGATTTAGGACCCATATCTTTAGGTTTGCTTAAGCAAGCCAACCTGATAACCTTTATAAAAGGAGTTACATTTGGTTTTACTTTTTAAGGTTTGATAAAAATAATTAATCAGTCTTATTTGATGCAATATGCTCCAAATGAATCAGTTGTTTTTCTACGATGAGTTTTTAGATGGTGGGGTTTTCCCTGGATCGGGGGGCGGGCCGGGTCATCAGGATTGTCTGTGTTTGTGGACGTGGGTGACTTTTTGTCAATAAGTTTACCCGTGTGATCGAGCTTATAATATTCGCTGGCCGTTAGAAAAAGTTGAAAATTATAAATTGCGCAGTTGAATTGGCACTTGGAAATAAGAAAATGGGAATGAAAATGACGGTGATTAATTTTTAAAATTGAATCATATACCCAAGGACGAGCGAGTTATGTACAATTGATTGCAAGTCCCGTTTATGTGATAAAGCTACTAGAAATACAAGTTTCACGGACAGACGGTAGTGTTTATAATTATTGATGATAACAGTCGATGTTAATAAAACTCTAATAAAATGAAAAAAGATAAGTTATAAAACTGGTTTAAAATTAATATATAATATTTTTAAGAGGTATTTACATATTTTTTTTATCCTAAACTCATTAATTATATATTTAACCAAACCATAATTTAGTATCACATGAGGATTTTAATAAATAAAAAAAACACATAAAAAAACTAAAAATTCGATATCTTATTAGACTAGACGTAGTAATGCCCCTAGGCCCCCCAAAGTTCCTGATGTGGACACAATTGGAACGTGAAACCCATTACGTCCTATTTAAAAGGGCTTTAAACTCATTTTTAGCTAAACTATTAACGGACACTAAAAAAGAAAAAAAATCATTTTTTCTCACTTTTAACTAAAAAAGGCTTTAAACCCGACCACTAAAGTTGATTTAAAATAATTTTAACAAATTTATATTTCACTATGTGACATTTTAATTAAATAAAGACTACGTATAATTTTATGTGTATTACTTTTACCCATGAAAGATAACATATATAAGTGTCATGTATGTACTTATATAGGTCCGCATCTGGAGTCAAAAACATATGATATCCATCTTTATTGTACTAGAAAACGGTATTTATCAATTTGTTTAGATTGTTTAGAATGGCTGTTCACACGTAGAATTAAACACTTATCTTTTTATTGAAAGCAAATATATTAGAGAGGATAATTATTATTTTAAGCTGTCTTATTTATTTATTTTTTAGCTGTATCATATCCTTAATTTTTTAAGATGAAAACTCGCAACTAAAAAACTTTGTGATTCAACCCAAAATATTAATAAATATATTTCTAGTTACATAAATCGATATGGACATATTTAAAAAAAAAAAGAAAAAGAGAGGCTATTACTCTAACTTACACTTTGATAGTGTTTGTTTTTTAAAAAAGGCCTGTGTAGGCTGTTATATCTATGTCGCGCATATCACGCACAGACGTTAACATTTGCTGACTGTTTGTTTTTATGAAAACATTTCATTAAAAAACGTCAGCGTGAATTTTTCTGATGTAGATTTGACCAGGCCACTTTTAAGATCTTTCAAGGTCTGTAGAGGATTAAATATCACCACCCACTGTCCACGACCACCGCCATCCACGACCACCATCCATCATCACCGTCCACCACCACCACCATCCACCATCACCACCATCCACCGTCCACCACCACCACCACCATCGTCCACCTCCACCACCATCCACCG
>BJCN01306881.1:0-10200 GCA_018326445.1 Flaveria brownii
TAGTACGACCTATAGGCAGGAAGGGTATTTAAAGTCTGGTTGCGGGGCCTGATGTCTAAGTAGTCCATATTTGCCCTTTAACGGTGATTCTACCTGCTCCTATGATATACGTATGCTATGTGTTGTATGATTTATTATGTGCTGTATGCTATGTGTTGTATGATTTATTGTATGATGTCTTGTTATCAGTATGGCTTTTGCTATCGAGTCGGGGGTCTCTTTGGAAGCGGTCTCTCTACCTAACAAGATAGAGGAAAGACTAGCCTACACTTACCCTCCCCAGACCCTGCTCTTGAGTGGGATATACTGGGTTTGTTTGTTTGTTTGTTTGTTTGCTAGCTGATTAGGCTAGTGAACCTTTAAACTGACACCGCCAATTAAGTGTGCAAGACTAATTGAAGACGTGAAGGGATTTAGAATGAAAGATGGCCATTTAAACAGGATCAATAAAAAAAAGAACAATAGAAATAAAAAGAGAGAATTACTGTATGATTTGCAACAATGAATTTGACAGTGTCCAGCTTCATGAGTAGCTTTCCTGTCATATACCTGCAAGGAAAAAAATTTCTCATAATAAAACCATTTCCTACCCAAAAATAGGCGCACATATGCCATAAAGATTAGCCATAAAAAAAACAGATGAAATCAAACTAACCCAGATGCAAGTTCCAAAAACAGACTTAACGTGTGATCAATAACATCCTCACTCTGTAAGTAATGTCAAATGAGAGATCATAAAAAAAATTCTTAGAGAAGCAAGCAATGAAAAAGTTCAAGTACCTCAGTATAACATTTGAGGTTTGTTGCAATTTTTCCAACAATCACGTTTAATGCCTGAAGATGATCCTGCAGTCCAAGCAGCTCAGATAGTCGACCATAGAGCTGCTGCAACAGCAATACAAGGCTTTTTAATGGAATGATGATGATGATGATGATGATGATGATGATGTTGGTGGTGGTGGCAACTATGGTTATATTAACAACTAAACCTAGAGTGCGCACCAAAGTAATTATTTTATCAATTACCTTAGAAGAATGCATGGCTTGATCACCAACATAAGATTTTCTAAAGTTCTGAAAGAATGTCAAAATTGCCTGGTCAAGTCTTTGCTTGCTTAGTTCACCATATCTCTGCCATAATTTATAGATTAATATGTAATCTTCAACTTAGGAATATGCAATCTTTAACAGGAATATAATTAATAAAGATTCTTCAAGGGGACCGATCCCGTTACAAATATCCAAATCATATTATTACTATATATACAATCAGCTCACGTGTGTTTATAGTGAATTCATTTTGATTGGTTTAGAGAGAGAATAAGAAAAATTCAACCAGCTCACGTGTGTTTATAGTGAATTCATTGAGTTTAAATTTAATATTAAGTTACTGGTAGAATGTATATTGATATGTTTTGCTTTTCTTTTATTATTTTTATATAATAACGTCCTTTAAATATCCGAAATTACCGTTTCAGTGTATTAATTTTTATCCACGTGTCGGTAAAAGTTTCGTACGAAACCGACCAAGGTAAAATATAATATATATATATATATTAAAATTTTTCCGCTACAAGGTAATGATTTCCAAATTCTTAAGTTGCTACGCGCTCATTTCCATGTACGTTTCGAGAAAAGATAATTTTTTTTACGAATTTTTTAATCGGTTCCGTTATATTATTGTTTTTTATGTATGTTTTGATATTTAGAATGTGTTTCTTTTATTTACTTACTTAACCACGTTAATATTAGTATATTAGCGTACGAATCCACATCATCGTGTGGGTCTCTATTTCTAGTTAGTAAACAAAAACAAAAGGAATAAGTCCCTGGTAATCAGAATGTGCCCCCCCCCCTCCGTTTTACCTGGCTATGTAGTCCACTATCAGTGGTATTAATGATACGCAAAACACGAGCTGATAGTTCTGCATCAATAGCTTCTTGCGAATCCGTGCTGGATCGAGAGAAAAAAAAAGAAGGAAATTATGCAGGTTCATCAAAATAGAAAACTTACTTCAGAATTTAATTTTAGATACCTGCAACCGCTACATTGTTTAATCTTCAATATAGCAGCAACAATATGAACTATCCAGGCTAATTTGGCTTCAACGATAGCTAATTCGTTTTTGTCACTAATCTGATGTTGTGCTTTTTCCTATTAATAAATACACCCAAAAAACAAGAGTAAATAACATATCAGAAATATCAATATCATATCAGCAATCTGCCAAAATATGAAAGGAACGCCATTTGAGCTAAACCATACCGTATACAGTTGTAGGATGGGCTCCAAAATGTTTATAATAAACAAACTACTTCTTTCATACTGAAAAAATAAAATAAAAAAAAAAAAAGATTGATCAAATAAGATTTTAGATAACATGTGTCTGTATATATATGGTAATCCTGCCCCAGGTAATACCAGAGGTTTATACCTGAAATCTGCAAAGATATGGAAAACAATCAAGCTGATCTTGAAGAAGCTCAACATTGTCAAGAGGATTCTCCGAAAGGTCATCTTGGGGAGGAGCCTACATTTCAAACTCAAGACATTTACACTTGCTTAAAAAAAAGGCAAGCTTTCCCTTTTTCAAAACATTAATATATAAACTTCATGGACTATGATGTGCAACATGCCTGCACAGAATCAAATCTTGATGTAATAAAACCTTCACTAATCTT
Organism: Flaveria brownii; assembly: GCA_018326445.1. Taxonomy (NCBI): domain Eukaryota; kingdom Viridiplantae; phylum Streptophyta; class Magnoliopsida; order Asterales; family Asteraceae; genus Flaveria; species Flaveria brownii. The sequence continues at coordinate 2,683 of BJCN01306881.1, forward strand.
GGGTACAAACTCATCAAGCAAGCTAGGTGCATCAGCTTTCAAGTAGGGCACAGATGTTACCAACCTCGACCAAAGCCCCAAAAGATAGTAGACACTGCTACTAGCCCACTGCAAAGAAGCATCAAGTATATAGGAATTTATGAAAGTTCAATAAACTGATTGTAAGCTGTACAAAATTTAACAACAATGAAAAATATGTATGTTGCTATGTTGTTCATATAGTACAACTTCAGAAGATTCATTTTTTTTGGTTGGAAAATAGTTCAAAAAAGATTGTTAGATCATATTATCTGAAAGTGGAAATTGTAAACACCAAGCCAACCTGCCATGACTGCAAGGATTTTAAGGTAAACTCAGCAACCAAACGAATCCAGTCACTGTAGCCTTCCACGTTCACAAGTTCTGATAGCTACAACCATCACCACAGATCAAATTATCAAGAGAGCTATATTTAGATATTGAAAGAAACCATCAAACTACAATAGATGTAACAGCTTGTCCCAAATATTAAAGTATCCGATATGCATTATTATCAATTGCAGATGTAAATTTTAACTGCAGTATCTCTTTTCCTTAATACAATTGTTCTCTTGTTTTACATTTCAAACAATATTATGCATATATATATATATGTTTGTGTGGACTTTCCATGAAAACACTGACCCAATCAAATTGTTTATTTTTTCTACCTTCATTGGTTATCTATACGTGTGATTGGAAAAGGCAACAAACCCTAAATGTTATGAGCTCTTTGTATAAAGTGAAATCAAATTCAACAACAAAGAGTAGTAATATCAATCCCTAGAAGCCAATAAAACCATGACAATATTCATCTACTTGCCAACTTCCGTATGGTAACTTGAAACAAAAGCTCTTTGTAATAAGTTTTAACCCTTCTTTAACAAATGCAAGCCATGTAAATTAGACATTAAACGTATCACCGCTAGATCACAACTTCATATGGCAAATAAAATTAATGGTAGCATAATGCAAGCTTCAGAAGATTAAAAATCAACAAAAGCCAAAGAAAAGGTCTTTAAGCAATTGAATATCTATAGCCTTTATTCCTTCTTTTGCTGACCAAGCATGTTATTTCAAGAACATTTAGGAAAATTAATTGCAAGTCAAATGACTGAAATCAGTTCACATTCTAAAGTTGAAGCTCATGGCATGCATGCTTGCTATAGTATATTTACAAATAGCTGGTAATCTGGTATATAGTTACTCAAAATGCAAAACAGTTACACAAATCACCTGATAGTTTACTCTAAACCGTCCAAGAAGACGACAGTATTCGTGATAATTATCATGATCAGCAAGACCTGGTTCAGGATTCACAGACAATCATTTAAATCGTGTGTCCCAATAGAATCTGATAGTCAAAAGCAAACAGCAAACGAAAAATAATATATACACCGCATTTACAGATTAACCTATCTCCGTATCTCACAGCCAAGCAAACACCATACTTTAGTAAACAAGATCACACCTACGCTTGAAAATTTGGCTCATAAGATATAAAGCAAAATCAACATTCATGTATGAGTTTCATGAGCATAGAAGTCCCAACATCATATGTTCGAAACATCTATTGGGGTTCAACAATTCTCTCATTTGGACTGTGTGTGCACCCATGCAATGGGAACATGCCTACTGAATAGTAACATTCATTATATAAAAATTGATTTTCTTGACTTATGATAAAATTTACAGCCTTTATCTAATGTCCCGCTAGCTTACATTATTTTCACCCTCAGTCTGTGAGTTCGTTCATAAAAAAGCATTATGATTGCTAATTACAACTACTAAACAATCAGCAGCAGAGGCGGAACTAAAACTAAGTGAATGGGGTCAAGTGACCCCATTGATTTTTGAGTCGGTAGTGTAACGTATAATACCGAATTTTTTAGTGAACCCATAGTTTTTCAGGAGGTGAACCTATTAGTACTTTTAGTTTCAGATTATAACTTAAAGATGTCCTTGGCTCATTGGTTAACACGCGTGCAATTAGGGAAGAGGTCGCGAGTTAAAGCCTTGGAAGCTCCGAATTTGATGTTTTTTTCACTATTTAAACAGTAAAATTACAATTTTACCCTTAAAACCCTAACCTTAAATACCCCAGTTTCTTTTCACTTGATGTATGTCTAGGTTAGTTAATTATCCTTGCCTTGTTCAATTTCTTGGTAATCAAAAAAACAAAGGAATTGATGACAATGCTATTTTGGGGCAATCTTTATTCCAGATTTTGCTCTATAGATGTGGATTTTCTTGTTTTAATTTTAAGTCTCCAAATTATTAATATGCAGGCTATGATGAGGTGGAGGATTCAAATAACACAAACTATAAGTATACATAGTTAATAAAGTAAACTAGCGGTAGATTAAAAGCCGTTTTAAAAATACAAAAACTCCTATGAAAGGCCCCAGAATTTTATTTTGCTTTAGGCCCCCCAAAAAGATTGAGCCGCCCCTGGACATGGACTGTTTTGTTGTGAAAAGAAAAACTGTCGAACGTTCATTCTTCATCGAGTAATAGTTATACTAGTCAATAATTGATTTAATTTCATGGCATCCTTTAGAATAAAGGCAAAAATTGTGTTATTTTGTTAACATTTTCAACGCAATTTAATTATATTTTGACCCGACCCGATCGGACTACCCGAAAAATTTTTTGCAGTTTCATTACATATCAAATCACCGAAAAATAGTGACCCCCTACAAAAAAATTCCTGGTTCCGCCACTGATCAGCAGTCCATATAAATTCAAAGAAACATATTAAAGGGCCATTACTTATCAACTCAAAGGTTTTCCTAATCAAAGTTAAATCACCCTGAATAACTATACTAAGTCCACATATGTACTATGAAACCAAGTTAACCCAGCATATATCCTTGAAGTTTAAAGGCTTCTATACGCATATTATAGAAAGCATGACTACATTTTTCTTCTAACTCCAGAGTTACTTGTGCCTATACACAAACGCATGACATCATGTAGCATCAATTAGCAGGATTTGAATCCCAAATGCACCAAGAATTGCATGGATTTATACGAAAATAAAGAATCATGAACTCCTAAATCCCTTTAGACCTAACGCAACAACTACCCAAACAAAGGCATTGTCCAATACAGCACCAAATCGTATGAGCTCCTCATTTACATCAAAACACATGATTATAGCAGGTATTTGACAAATAAAAGGGATCTTTCTACCTATAGATAACTAAAGTTGTAATGTATGTGCCAAAAAAGTTGGATCAGAACATTTCAACAGCTTGATACAACCAGATAACTAATAAAAATTTACAAAACATGTACCTTGGCCCGCTTGTAATATCTCTTTTGTTCCAGTCATTAAATGGGCCAAGAACTTGGAACGTGTGGCATCGTTTGAAAACAAAGAGCGCCTTACTGAAGCCAATCTCACTAAGCATTCCAGAGCCTATAAATTCAATATCATACAGAGCAAGACTTTGACATTAGCTCAAGATAACCATAACTAATTTGATATGTCCAAGACAACTTTGAAAGCACATAATAATGGTATGTCTGACAAGCTATTAATGTAAAAGATCATACTGATGATCATATGTTCTCAAAAGCATCCTTATTTTGCCATCAAATTGTAACTGTATCATGATTTTACAAAAGTAAACGAGATTATGTTTGTGACAAATGTTGCGTACATGGATATAGAGTACCCAAAAAAAATAGATGCGACCAGGCTTGGACGTTGGAAGTCAAATTCAGTTAAACTGCTTGGAGTACTTTTAAAAACTGCAAGACCATCTACTAACGACGAACATTTGAAAAAAACCAAGGTGCCATGTGAGCAAACATATAGGGGGGAAACTAGGGGAAGTATTGAATAAGTACAGCAAAGTAAAAATGAACACACAAACAAAAACCCAAAGTACAAATGTGAATGTGCTGAAACGTAAATACAAACTGTGTTTCTCATAATAATTGCAATTTATTAGTTACTGCAGAATGCCATTCAAAAAAGAAAAGTTATTACAAAATATTCCAAATTAGTTTTTCAATATGTTCACGTTTGATTCTAGAACTATCACATGTAAGGTCTGGTACACTAGACATGTTTTACAGCACAGTTACAGGTGAGATATGTGACAATAAATTCATTTACTGTTTATTTCCATATTGTTTAATTTAGTTGTCCAAGTAACCCCACATTTTGGTTAAAATCTATGATATGAATTAAACGAGGTACAAATCTGGTGCGTGAAAAGAATCAAAAGATATTACTCACACCTAAAGTTTTGGGAAAAGTTCATTGCTTCATAATTCCCAACAGGTTTCATTTTAAGCTTTCTCCCTAACTAGTATGAGATAAACAATTGTTACCTTGGCAGTATATAGGTTCCTTTTCCCCCATTGATAGGAAAAATATATATAAAAGACCTAGGTTGAAACTATATTGGAAAAATCTAGAGAAAGAAGTGTAGAATATGACACTTTTGTAAATAAGGTTGGACAGCGTTGATCAGTGTGCCTTTCTTTCTCAAAGGAAAAATTATTATCGACTGAAAATACCTCTAAGATCTTCTAGATGTGCCATGTACCATTTCCTATTACAGATTTTATTTTTGAATGGAGGAAAAATAATCATGACTCGTTCACCTAAAAATGTCATTTTTCATTACTTCTAATGTCATTTTTCATTACTTCTTATGTTTGACGACATTGAAAGTCAGTCATAATAAGTATACATAAACACTTGTAGAAACAAAAGCAAACAATGGCTAAAATTCAAGGAACAAACAAAGCCAACTGTGGAGTTGGAGGAAATATTATACGAGATATATGACTCGCCTCTTTTGATAAAGGAGGCTTTGTGATTGCATAGTAATCAAAAAATATTTGTAGTGTTGAGGGATCTTCTAGAACAGGCTTCCACCCAGATGGAATCTGCAAATTCAAGAAAAGGATTCAATTTGTTCAAAAGTTCAATGGAAGAAATAAGTTTGCATTGAACTGTCCTGCTTAGTATTTGATGTCCTGCTTAGTATTTGAATCAAATGTAAACTAATACCTGAACAGTACCAAATTCATCTGAGCTTTCATCAATTGATGTACCAACAAAATCAAAAGATAGACATTTTAATGCCAGAGAAAGTGCCAACTCTTGCAAGCGACTGCCAACTGCATGCAGATATTCATTTTTAAGAATGACAACAGAATATAAAGGTTAAAAATTTCTACTGGAATTGAAGGGAGAAATTGCTGTCACATTACCATCATTTTTCAGCTGTTGCAGGGAAGTAAGAGATATTTGGAAAATTTGAAAAAGAGATTGATCCCTAAAATTGCATGCAACTCTTCGATGATGTGTAGAAGGCAACCCCGGGTTTGGCTGTGAAGCAATCAAGGAAGCAGGTAGAAATGAAACAAAAGTATAAAGACAAGATAACGATGACCCACAAAGGATTTCTCGGATTTTAAGCATGTACTAATCAAGATACATATTGCATTGTCTATATAAACTTGTACCATAAGAAATAATGGAGTACGAACATACAACCAACCTGATTCATCTCACTAACAAGCTGATTTAGTATCTTTAAACCAATAGAACAATGCTCCGGTGATGCCTGATAAAAACAGCAATCGTGTAAATAAAGTCTGCAAGCCATGAATTCTTATGCGTCAACAACAGTTAAATTTGCAACCAATTGGAGCAACCTTATTTCATTTTAACTTATACAAAAACATAAAAGAGGACAATGTAGATTTGATTTTTTATAGCCTTCTGAATTCTCAAAAGTCAAGACAGATTTTAGAAACTAACCAGCAATCAACAGTCATTGAGCATGTATTATATGAAATACAACATAAGGTTCTTTTATTAGTTCCTTCTCTTACATATTTGATTGATATGTAACACGATTCCCTAAAAATATATGAAAAGAGCTAAAATACCTGGATCAAAAAATTGGTGGAGTCTTTGACTGCATCTCTGAACCTATCATCATCGAACCAACCAAACTTGGTCACCCGGCACAAAAGCTGGACTAATGATCCAATCACATATTGTTGTAGTTCATGTCCCCTATTCGCCAAATATGTAATAATGTAGTTTCCTTCAACAGATGTCAACAGGAATAAATTGATAACATGTTAGGTAAGAAAGAAGCTTTTTTGTTTATTCCTTCACAAATCACAAAGGGACAAAAAGGTAGAAGTTACATAATACGACTAACACTACATTTAGCCATCAGATAACAACATTATTTATAACAAGCATAAGGATATGAAAGTAGAAGGATTACGTATATCAAGACGCAGTTGCAAGGATAGAGTATGCTCAGTGACTTGCTTCAGCAGACTTGAACTAGCCAGCATCAACGCATAAGGAGTTGAAGCATTGTCCAATATGTACTGACACTGTGAAATGTAATCTGTATTTGCAGAAAAACATTTTAAGGTGTTCTCAGCATGAGCTCGTTCAACAGAGTCTTGAGAATTGTAGAGTCTTTCACACAAAGCTTCTAGTTGTGCTAAGCTTTCCATTCTTGATTATGATGGATTGAAGATTGAGCTTCACGTGTCAAGAACCAGCAATTATCCAATTTAGGTCTACAAAATATATGATGAGATGAGGTCATATATCATAAAATCGACTCACTTAGATCAAAGATTGATGTAGTGACATGTATCAATAACTGAAAGCGCAAGAGTGGGTTGCGTAAGCAAGAGCTACAACATATCATACTAAACCAGGTATCATAACGTATAGATATATTACATTGTTCATCATACAAGAAAGCATCTCTCATCATCACACTAATTCCTATTACATGTGGAAGATCAAAAAGAAAAGGAAAAAATACATATATAAAGGCTACGGAAAGAACCCCATGATATTGAACCATGACCCAATCATCACCAATCCTTGCTATATAGAACACAGCAACAATCCTGTAAAAAAAATTACCAGCAAGCAAATCAGCTGTCATCAGCTAAAATATTTAGGTTCAAAGAGACTAAAGGAGACTATCTTGATTATTGTACATCGGTAAACCGCTCTCCATTAGGCATTCAAAGGTAAATTAAAATCTCTCCATAAGACGTAAATGAGAAAGAAAATGTATAAAAAACCAAGGTGCACTCGATATCAAAGACCACAATGACTGATTGAGCTCTATATCTGATATTCGAGCCGCTAGATTAAGACATAAATATCACATGAACACGACCACCATCACAGAATACATACTAAGATCACTGAAAATTAGAATCCAGGTTAAATGATTAAGAAAACTAAAAATCACTAGAACCTGCCATAATCATTCCCCTAATGAACAGTAAAAGGTTTTACATAAAAAGTTTGGCGATGCAGATGCATAAAACAGAAACAGAATCAGCTGAAGAAAATCATCATTTACAGTGATCAAACACCTTTGCAATTTGTAGAATCTGGAAAAGTCTCTTCTAAAAAGATAAGCCTGAGATCCAAATTGAGTTGATGAATGTAGAAGGAGTGGATTAAATCGAATC
>BJCN01306899.1:6868-17815 GCA_018326445.1 Flaveria brownii
CATAAAACTAGAAATGGAAACAGAGATAACGACATGTTACAGATGAATTGATTTAATAATTTTAACAGAAAGAATATTGGCGAGTCGTGGAGGACTGGTACACGGTGATCAGACTGGGAGAACAAGCCACAACATCATAGCAGAATAACTTTAAAGAAAACAAATTAAAGGATCTAAAAGCTTGCAACTACCTATTCCAATCGATAGACAAATCGATTTTCAAAACCATGACACAGAAGAACACAGCCAAGCAGATTTGGGATGCCATGAAATTGAAATACCAAGGAAACACCAGGGTGAAGAGAGCTCAACTGCAGGGACTTAGAAGAGACTTTGAGCTCCTGGAGATGAAGATCGGAGAAAGTGTCACCGATTATCTAGTTCGAGTGATGACCATTGCTAATGATATACGGAATGCAGGCGATACTATGACCCCGATGTCATAATTGTTGAAAAGGTTCTCAGAATGTTAATTGAGAATTTCAACTTTGTGGTATGTGTTATTGAAGAAACCAAAGATCTAGACAAGATGTCTATAGATGAAGTACAAAGTTCCCTATTGATACATGAACAAAAGATTAGAAGGGAGAGTAATGAAGAGCAGGTCCTCAAGGCTGAGGCAGATCAAGGTACTAGTAAAGGAAGGGGCAGAGGTCGTGGCTACACCACCAGAGGTAGAGGAAGGGGCCGTGGGAGATCCTAATTCGATAATCACCGACCTCAATTCGACAAGTCCAACATTGAGTGCTACAAATGTCATCAATTTGGACAATTCTAATACGAGTGTCCAACTGGGGGAAGGGCGGCAAATTACACCGAGTATGAAGAGAATGAGGAGCTCATTCTTATGGCTTCAGTTGCCTTAGAGGAATATGAAGCAGAAACGCATGCTTTGATGACTCAGAGAGAAGAAGTAAATCTAGAAGGTAAAGGCATATGGTTCTTAGATTCTGCGTGCTCTAACCATATGACCGGATCAAGACAATGGTTCACTGATTTGGATGATTCATATCAACACAAAGTAAAGCTAGGAAATGTTCACAGGCTAGAAGTTAAAGGCCGAGGAAATGTGAGGCTGAACATTAATGGGTATGCCCGAGTTATCACTGATGTTTACTATGTTCACATGCACACATCAAATCTTATCAGCCTTGGCCAACTACAAGACAAAGTTGTGACCTTTTTAATACAAGGAGGAGTGTGTAAAGCCTTTCATGCCATCAGAGGGAAGTTTTTGTCAACTACCATGTCCAAGAACAGGATGTTTCCCTTATATGCTATAACAAGTGTAGAGCAATCGAAGTGCTTACAAGTTCTTAAGGACTCTAAAACACAACTATGACACAGGAGATACGGTCATGTAAACCAAAAGGCCATTAGATCAATGGTCTACAAGGATATGGGGAAGGGGCTGCCCGAACTTGCTGACAAACATGCTCTTTTAAATGTAGTTATTATATTATTATTATTCCCACGATATCTATCTATTGCTGACAAACATGCTCTTTTAAAGACGTGCACTTGGGAAGCAACATAGAGAAGCATTTCCCAAGAAAAATGACTAGCATGCCAGTGAGAAGTTATAGTTGATCCGCACCGACATATATGGACCTATCACTCCCTCCTCTACAAGTGGAAAAAGGTACATTCTCATACTTGTAGATAATTACTCTAGAAAGACATGGATGTATTTCTTATCTCTCAAAAGTGAAAGTTGCCCTGTTTTCAAGTCTTTCAAGTTACTTGTAGAAAATGAAATTGGGTTAAAGATTAAATGTTTGATAAGTGATAGGGGAGGGGCGTTCACTTCAACCTAGTTTAATGATTATTGTGAGAATGAGGGAATCAAAAGCCAGCTAACAGCTTCCTACACCCCTTAGCAAAATAGGATTGCCGAGAGAAAGAACCGGACCTTAATGGATATGATTAGATGCCTACTCAGTGATGCAAAAATGCCCAAGCAATTCTGGGCAGAAGCTACAAGATGGGCATGTCACATCCTTAATAGATGTGTAAGCAGGAGCCTTGATAATTTGGTACCTGAAGAAGCTTGGTCAGGTCAGAAGCCTAATGTTAAACATTTTAGAGTGTTTGGTTGTGTGAGTTTTGATCATGTACCTGCACAACTAAGAACAAAACTGGATGAAAGAAGCGTGAAGTTTGTGTTCTTAGGAGTAAGTCAAGAATCCAAAGCATATAGACTGTATGAAGCCAAAAGCAAGAAGATAGTGATTAGCAGGGATGTTTAATTTGATGAAGCTGACTTATGGAACTGGGAAAAGGATAGTGGAAATGTTAAAGAACTGATGGTAGAAGGAGAAGAAGTTACTCAAGCAACATAGCCATAAAGGAAGAACAAGTAGACACGCTTACTCCCAACAGTGCAAACACACCAGCACAAAACTCCCAGTAGGTATCCGGCTCTGAGATGCCCTCAGAAACAATAAGTCCACAAGTGCAGGCTCAATCGAATGCAAAGACAAGTAATGTCTCTGTGGAACATGAAGGACCCTCAACCAGAACTAGAAACCCACCAGCCTGGATGGAAGATTACTATACTGGTTCAGATTTGTTTGAAGAAGAAGAGGCTGGTTTTGCAATGTTCAATTGTTTTGATGATCCTTCAACTTATAAGGAAGCCTGTGGAAACCCAAAATGGATAAAGGCCATGAAAGTAGAGATTAAGGCAATAGAAAAAACAATACATGGGAATTGGTTGATCTACCAGCATATTCTAAGGCTATTGGTGTCAAGTGGCTCTTTAAGATGAAATTAAATGAAAAGAGGGAAGTTGATAAGTATAAGGCTAGACTTGTTGTGAAAGGGTATACACAGAAGGAAGGTATTGATTATGGGGAAGTATTTGCTCCGGTAGCTCGTTGAGATACTATTAAAACACTTCTAGCTATTGTTGCAAAGAGAAATTGGATCATACATCAATTAGACGTGAAGAGTGATTCTTGCATGGTGAATTTAAAAAAGTTGTTCATGTGGAGCATCCCAAAGGGTTCATCAAGAACGGGAATGAGTCAAAGGTGTATATGCAGAAGGCACTGTATGGCCTGAAACAGGCCCCTAGAGCCTGGTTCCATCAAATTGAAGGCTACTTTATACAAGAGGGTTTTAGAAAAAGTAAATATGACCACTCATTGTTTGTCAAACAAGTAGAGAGTCATATTATTATTGTTAGCCTATATGTAGATGATCTTATCTACACCGAAAGTGATCAAGCACTGTGTGAAGCATTCAAGAAATCCATGCGAAAGGAATTTGCTATGACGGATTTGGGAAACATGAAGTACTTCCTAGGTGTTGAAGTTTTGTTGGATTATGAAGGGATTGATATTTATCAATCTCAGTATGCCAAATCTATGCTTAAAAGATTTAAGATGTGGGAAGCTAATAGAGTCAAGAACCCAATTGTGCCTGGAACAAAATTGGTAAAGTCAGCTGCAGGGTAGGAATTGAACGAAACTATGTACATAAGCCTTATTAGGAGCCGTATGTATCTTACAGTGACTAGACCTGATTTAATGTATGTGGTCAGTCTCTGTCATGATTCATGGCTAACCCAAAGCAAGAACACTTAGAAGTTGCTAAAACAAGTGCTGAGATATGTCAAACAAACTTCTGGTTTTGGTCTGAAGTATTATGCAGGAGAGAGAGGCAAAATTCTAGTATTCACTGATAGCAATTATGCTAGAGATCTAGAAGACAGGAGAAGTACTCCGGGGTATCTGTGCTTGCTCAGCGGGGTTGCTATCAGTTGGGGATCAAGGAAGCAAGAGATAGTAACACTCTCAACTACTGAAGCAGAACATGTTGCAACTACTTCATGTGTGTGCCATTGTGTTTGGCTCAAGGGGTTGTTGGCAGAAATAGAAGAAGCGGTTCAAGGTGCAATTGAGGTTGGGTGTGACAACAGCTCTACTATAAAGCTATCTAAGAATCATGTGTTGCACAGAAGAAAAACATATTGATGTTCGCTTTCATTACTTAAGAGACCTGGTTAATGAAGAAGTGGTGAAGTTGGTATTTTGTAAATCAGATGAACAAGTTGCAGACATCATGACTAAGCCGTTGAAGTTGGATTTGTTTGAATGGATGCGATCATTGCTTGGAATCGTGGAAGTTAAACAAGAAGCTTGATGTTGTCTTGTTTAGGGAAGGAAATATTGGGTTTGAGTTGAAATAAACCGGGTTACTTAAACTAGTGTTAAGTGAACCGGAGTTTACTTTGTTGCTTTGTCATTTTCTAATTTTGCAGTTATTCATTGATCGAGTCTTAGGTTTGATTTACTCTTTCCCGATTGTTCGGTAGTTAGTTGATGAACGTTGGAGCCGTGGGTCGTTTGTAATGGCTATTTAAGCCTGCTTAATTCTCGATTTTGATTATCAGTTTGTGAGATTATTTGTGTGATTATACCATTCGTATTCAACAATTTTCCTAGAAAACATACTTAAAAGTGTTCTGGTTAACATAAGCTCTACCATTTAAAAGCAATTAATAATATTTATTAAAATGATTGTGTTGTAAAACCTTTTTTAAGTTTGCAATCTATGTTAATCCGTGTATAGTTTTAATAAACCAAATCGACCTATTAGCAAACAAAAATTACCCAACTCATCATACTTTTTGCAGAATAAATCATGATTCTCAGGTGTAATCAAAGAATAAAACAAAAACGATAAAAGATGTGTATTTAAGATGTTCAACCAAAGTGTTACCAAGAACATCATGATATCTGTGTGCTACATACACTAACAAAATGAATTTGATAACTTGCTTTGTACCCGTAACATATTTCATATAACTCTTACAGCGGTTTAAAAGGATTACGCAATCCGTTTCTGAATAATGGGAAAAGAATTAGTTGAAGATTATCGCGAACCAATTTTAGTGCTTTCGCGCTCCAAAATGACATTCAAAATCTTTCCAGGAACATAAACTCTTTTCTTTACGGTTTTACCATCAAGATACTTGGATAGTTTTTGATCAAGTGTAGCCAGTTTGAAAGCATCATCTTCTGTGCATGTCACTTCAACTTGTACAGTACCTCTTGTTTTACCATTGATTTGAACTGGTAGCGTAACGGTTGTGTCTTTTAAGTAAGCAGGATTTGCCTGCAGAGAATATGTTCTATATTTTGATTCTTTTTAATTTAGCATTTATATTTCTGAAGGGAAAGTTAAGGGAGAATGTACCTCGGGGAAAGGCTCGTATGCCAATGACATCGAGTGTCCTAATCTAAACCAGAGCTCCTCAGCCATGTGTGGCGCGTATGGAGAGAGTAATAATACGAATGGTTCGATAATTGATTTTGGTAACTTGTCCCACTAAACAAGTTTTAATAAAAAGAGTAAATATTTGTGAGGGCAGAAACTATTGTATGCAAAGGGGAGTGAAGAGACCTTATATGCAGAATTAACAAACTCCATCATTGCAGATATCCCAGTATTGAACCGTGTTGCTTCAATTTCATCAGTCACCTACTCAATTAGAAACACCATATTACTAATTTCAACCCATTTACTTGTAAATCAGTCAATTCAGGTTTTTGTTTTAGAACTTTTATCTATAGCTATGAGATGGGCCAAATATAAAAAATTCTTAAAAAGGAATAGGTACTCACCTTTTCATTTGTCAGTTTAAGGTATTAAATTATATGTTCATTTAAGAATGATTTTTGCCATTTTTGTCAAAAAATCTCATTTGTTGCAAGTTTTTGTTATAAAAGCCTAAAAATGACAAAAAACATGACACGTTTAGTTTTTCTTAAATATGAAGTGGAGAGCCTCAAATGGAAAACTGCAAAAAGTTAACTGGAATTTGCCTTTTTTGTAATGAACCTGCATACTTATCACACTAATCAACCTGCCCATTTCACCCTTTATGATGAACCTTAGCTTGATTCATTACCTTGTCTATGCATCTATGTAAAGCTTTAAGTTGTTCTAGAGACGGTTTTTCATCAACGGTCACTGTTTGATTTTCATATGTTCCATCAGATAATGGCGAACCAACAATCAACCTCCACGATCGCCCTAAAAATCGATGTACACCTTCAATGCCACTAGTATTCCATGTTTTTGAGTCCCTGAAAATGCAATTTTGTTATAAGTTAAAATAGTCAACACAAACATGTTTTGAAAACCAAAATATAAAAAATCACTGACTACCTTAATGGTCCCATGAACATCTCATATAGTCTAAGTGAATCTGCACCATATTCTGCTACTACATCATCAGGATTAACAACGTTTCCCCTACTTTTACTCATTTTATGGGCCCGAGCAATCAACCGAATACTAGGATCGTCTTTCAATACAAACGAATTACCAGATTTAACAACCTACAGAGAAAGTTTTATACATAAATTAGCTATAAGATTATATGACTTCAAGATGAAAATTACTAAAATTACAATTGTATCACTTATATTGGTATAGTTCAAGAAAAAGTTTGATTATTTGTGAAAGAATTAAAATAACCTTTATTAATCTGAAAAGGTTTGGTATATTTTAGGAAAATGTTTTTATATAATCCCACATGAAGAGGCAAAAAATTATTTTTCCCTCAACCAACCGTAGCACGATCGTATGAAAAATTGCTCTTTCTCATCGACCTATTGCCCAATCCTCCCACAGCACCCATTTCACAACCTCAGATGTTAACGAATAATATACATAAGTTTGATATAAAAACTTCCCACAATGGGATATAATCCAACTTTCAATGAGAGGGAAAGAAAAATCATACTTTTTCCTCGGGTATCCTTTCTTGCTTATGCTCTCCCAATGCATCAAGATATTCTGCAGACACAAAATTTCCATCTTGATCTTTACAAGCCATATATTGTACCTGCAAATCACCTAATTTAAAAAATGACAAGTACTAAAGTCAACATGTTTACCAAGTAGGTTTTACTTACTTCTCCAAGAATGATCCCTTGGTTTATAACACATTTAAATGGTTCTTTAGTTGACACAACACCAATATCATAAAGGACCTGAATGATGAATGAAAGAAGTCAATAAAGTAAAGTGTGAGTATGTGTGAAATAAGAATAATATGAACCAATCAATATCATTAATCCATTTCATGACAGTCACAAGGGTAAATAGCATAATTTAATTACAACCTTGTGCCAAAATCTTGCATAGAGCAAGTGAAGAACAGCATGTTCAGCACCACCAACGTACACATCAACTGGACCCCAGTACCTGTAGGTTTCGAACAATAAAAAAAGGCTTATTTTATCGTAAAGCCGTAAAGGAAACATCATTTTCTCCAAAAAGATTGATCTTACATTTCTTTTTTCTTGTCTACCAACTGCATTGAGTTTTTAGGATCCATAAATCTTAAATAGTACCTGCACATACAGTTACAATCTTTGAAGGTTTATAATGTAACTTGAAGCTAAACAAAGATGTCTTTAACGGCTGTATCACATGAAAACCACATGGTTCTAGTGAAAGTTAAACAAACTACTCTTGAATTACCAAAAAAAAAAGTAAGGGAATTGGATAGAGAGAAACAATGGTAAAAAGTTTGTAATTTTAACAAAAAAAAAATGAATACCATTACCTAGAAATTATCCATAAAAGGAAGTGTAGTAGTTTTGTAATGACCCATTTGCAAGGCTTAGGTAGTTATAACTAATCCTAGTTAGAATTTGGGTTGATTTATGAAACTTATTTTGTATGGTTGATTCCCATTTGATATACCAACAAAACACAACTGTATTTACCAGCAAGAACCAGCCCATTGGGGCATAGTGTTTGTTTCACGCCTAGCTGGCTTTCCAGTAGAAGAATCTACAGTTTTAACCTGAAAGAAAGTCAAATAACCAATCTCATTGATATAACAGCAGAAAGCAAGCTACTGCCCAAAACCCATTTAGAAAAAGAAAACAAAAAAATGATTTACAACTTTCATTTTTTGTCTGGTTTTCTTCTTACCCAAGACACTGCTTTTGAAAGCGGTGGATCCCCTGTGCCGGTTGGAGTGAAATCATCAAGCTCAGGAAGTGTAAGAGGAAGTTCAGTTTCAGGAATTGGAATTGTTTCACCACTTTCATCCAAGAATACAACAGGAATCGGTTCTCCCCAATACCGTTGTCTGGCAAAAAGCCAGTCTCTCAATTTGTAATTTACCTAAGAAATAAAATTTTACGCATAACGGTTAACAGAAGAATGTGACATAAAACAGAAAAATAGGAAACATATACCTTCCTATTCCCATTTCCAGTCTTTTCAAGCCATTCAATAACTTCATTTGCAGCTTCTTTACTGTGTAACCCATTAATATTGAGACCTGTTTCTGAACTTGATGAATTTATGACTTCACCTTCTCCAGAGAATGGTTTTTCAAAATCATCACAGCATTCATCTGACGTTACCACCCAATGTATTGGAATATCATATTTTTTCGCAAACTCATGATCACGTGAATCATGAGCAGGGACAGCCATTATCGCTCCAGTGCCATAGCTACAATAGACATTGATAAACTATTAAGAAAAGTACTACAAAGAAAAATAATAAATATAAAGAAAAACACACCTTCCTAGAACATAATCAGCAACCCATATAGGGATAGCATCCCCATTAACTGGATTTCTAGCATAACAACCACTAAAAACTCCAGATTTTTCCTTTTGAAGCTCGGTTCGCTCAAGATCACTCTTTCTAGAAGCAATTTCTTTGTATTCTTCCACCTGTTGATAAGATAAATTGTCCATTATATCTATAGTTTTGTAAATAAATATAGAATTGCATATAAGAAGATATGGGTACGTGTTTACGATATTTTTTTGGGCTTCAGAGACCACGGATGACAGCAAGGGATGCTCTGGTGCTAGCACTAAATAACTACATTGTAAAAACAAGTAATAAATATATTTTCATTTACTCATGTATATTAGGTAAAAATGAAGGAAGAATAAGAACAAGGAACATAAAGATAATACGTTACTCCAAATACGGTATCTGGCCTCGTTGTATAAACAGTAATTTTTGCATCTGTGTCTTGATTATCTCCACTCAAAGCGCGAAAATCCACTTCTGCCCCTTGTGATTTTCCTATCCAATTTCTTTGCATTTCTTTGATACTCTCAGGCCAATCAAGATCCTCCAAATCTTCTAGAAGACGGTCTGCATATGCAGTTATCTTGAGCATCCATTGCTTCATCGGCTGCTTGGTCATAAACAATCAACTGTAAAATTATAAAAGATCCAATAAAAAGGCATAAGAAAAAGTTCAACAAAAGTCAAATGATGAGTAAATACAACTATATAAAAGCACCAGCATACCTTTCTTATGACTGGATGACCGCCACGCTCACTTACACCATCCACCACTTCTTCATTTGCCAACACAGTGCCAAGAGCAGGGCACCAGTTGACAGGTACCTCAGCCTAAATATTACATAAAAAACATGATAATTATATTTTTAACTTTCTTGACATAGTGGATAATGATACTGAAAGAATTTTTTTCTCCTGACCTGATATGCTAGTCCTTTCTTTAGAAGCTGCAAAAAGATCCATTGTGTCCATTTGTAATAATCTGGTTCTGTTGTAGAAATTTCACGATCCCAGTCATATGAGAAGCCTAAAGATTTAAGCTGAAAATTAACATAATCAATAATGTGTTGACAAATAAGTAAAACCCATGAATGTTAAGAGTGAATAACCTGTGTCCGGAATCGGTCAATATTCTTAAAAGTTGTGATCTTTGGGTGAGTACCTGTCTGCAAAACATCAAACAATAACCTTCAACAACTTCTCCTAAAAATAACCATAACAAAAAAGTGGAGCAAATTAAGAGTATATATGTTGAAAAATAACTGGGTTTGTTTGTTTGTTTATGTTGAAAAATAACAACACCTCAATGGCATATTGCTCAGCAGGCAACCCAAATGCATCCCATCCCATTGGATGCAGAACATTGAAACCTTGCATCCGTTTAAACCGCGCAAGAATGTCCGTTGCTGTGTACCCAAGAGGATGCCCCACATGTAAACCAGCTCCACTGCAACAAAGATAAGTAATAAACAGAAATATGAAATGTTTGAATATCAAACAGCATTGCCTTAATTTGCTTCAGTTACCTAACTCCACAGGTAAATAACCAATCATACCTAACAAACTATCTCTATTCGAACATCTGAGCACACTATCATTCCAGTAAAACATCATGCAAACAGGATACACAATACACAACCGAATAATTGGCATGATAATGAAAATTTTAGATGTTTCCTACTGGTTACTCAATATACATACCTTGGATAAGGGAACATATCAAGAACATAAAACTTAGGTTTCGATGTGTCAATTTCGTCATCAGGTGTACGGAAAGTCCGATTCTCGTCCCAATATTTCTGCCACCGCTGCTCAATTTCATGAAACGGATATGCCCTAACCTTAACAGCTTCCTTCGATTCTTCACTAACGCCATCACTACTAGCACAATAACACGGTTGAACCCTAAAGTACTTTCTGGAGACAGTGAAGGTAGTGATGGCGGAGGAGTGGATGTGAGGCGGAGGCCGCCGGTGGCCTGAGAATGGAAGACTCCGGCGACGTCGGTAGTGGTGGTGGTGGTGTGGTGGTGGAGTGAGTGGTTGTGGAGGAAGAAGCCATTGAGTTTGAATCATTGTGTAACCAGAGAACTGAGAGGAGTGTGCGTTTGGGATAGAGTAGAAGTGGATAATAATATTGTTGTGTTGGCGCTAAAAGATTTTGGGCTTTTTATATTGGGCCCAAATGAAGCAGCACTGCCAAAGGGGCAAAGGGCTGTCAATTGGAACAACGATACCCAACTGAT
The DNA here is from genome assembly GCA_018326445.1 of Flaveria brownii. NCBI lineage: Eukaryota > Viridiplantae > Streptophyta > Magnoliopsida > Asterales > Asteraceae > Flaveria > Flaveria brownii. Next base: position 17,703 of record BJCN01306899.1, read on the forward strand.
TTATATTAAACCTAAACGATTAACGACGTTGCCTAGCACTTTTTGTTTTAGGATAATTTATGTGTTTTTCAATAAACGAGTATCAACCAATGATTTTTAGCACAACTAATTAA
>BJCN01306908.1:0-15919 GCA_018326445.1 Flaveria brownii
ACAGGGACTAAAATAGCAATAAATTTAAAAGTATATATTAAATCAGGTTTAAAAAAAAAGAAAAATAAAAGCATATATGTAAAATGACCAATATACCCCTCATTTAACGGAAATTTTGGATGGAGTTAACGGACTGGATGAATATGACAAGATTTGTAAACCACAGGGACCCAGATGCGAAAAAACAAACTCTTGGATTAAAGTGACAATTTTCACCAAACCACAGGGACGAAAATGACAATTTACTCATTGTTATATTACCTGTTAATTAAACATTTCATCGGAACATTAAAGATTTGGTTAAATTTTCAAATTTGTACGCATTAATCCTCTTCACTAACAGATGTTACGAATCTCTTAACTCCATATGAAATAATAGTTGTATATTTTTACTTAAAAATTTAAAGAAACTCTAACACCTGTCATCTTTTCATATTTCTCTTCACCGCTCCATGACTTTTGAAAAATGATATCCCGATCAAGTGTCAACCACTAAACACCTAATACTCCACACCCACATTCGTCTCCATCTATCCGTATCTTGTGAAGCCGTCTACATAATTTTTTTAAACGGCAAGACAAAACTTAATATATTATTCAAGAAAAAGAACCTGATTAGGGTTGCCGGAGAAATGCCATTTACTACGATGATCGATGATGTAGCTTGCCTATCGACCACTAAACACCTAGTGCTCTACACCAACTTTTTTTTTCGTTTTCAAGAACTTTATTAGGGTTAAACATGTATCTTTCGGTCGTTAAACTCAAAGCTGGAGTTATAGGAGTTGGTTAGCATTTATTTAAAAGTTTTAATTTATTTTTGCTTTTTAACTTTAATTATAATTTTTCATTTGACATTATCTTTTAAAACCATTAGACACAAATTTCAAGGCATAATACTTTTTTATGTCTATGTTTTAATCTTCATAACCAATCAACCGTATTTTTATGTATTAATTGAACCACATTTTTATCACTGTATGAACACATATAACAAAATGTATAAATACGCCTTCAACTATATTTCATCAAACGGTCCCACCGTAACACGCGAGTCTTTTTTTTTCTCTTTTTTCTAGCTAATAATAGCCTTATATTTTCTATTAAAAAAACAAAAAAAGAGTACTTAATTATCACGTGTAAAGACAAAAACAGTTGATTTTTTAAGGTTGCTTCCAAGAACCACCTTCAACATGCCTAACTCCCGCCTCTTTTTCCGCCATCAACTCCGCACGTGCCAGTCACGTGTCAATTCTAATAAAAACAGGGCCCACCACCCACTATGTTGACCAACGACCCACTTTAGATTATTATTTATACAAATTCATATTCTTCACAATCTACTACTCCTTTAACCATGTCTACTAGTTCCAACAATGAATGGCTCCATGTTTACCAAAACAACATCACCGGTCCACCTCATCACACTGCTGCGCTGCGGTGGCCCGGTGATATCACTGATGCAACTACAGTCACCACCACCACCGTCGCGACTACCACCGCGACGACTGGTGTGACTAATCAGTTGGGCCGCGTAGCGCGGCCCAACAACATGCGACGCCGCAGGGCTTCGCGCAGAACCCCCACCACTTTACTTAATACCGACACCACCAACTTCCGAGCCATGGTGCAGCAGTTCACCGGTGGGAACTTTTGTGGTGGTGTCGGTGGCAGTGGTGGTGGTGGTGGTGGGGATTCTGGTGCGATTTTGGCGGCTCCGGCCGCCGGTGCCCCTCGGCAGCCTTTGCGCAGTTATAACAGTAATAATTCATCAGGTTTTGGTTATTATGGGATGGGGACAACGGCGGTTTTGCCGCCTGTTGGTGGTGGTTATAGCATGGAGATCCGGCAACCGCAGCAGCTGCATTACTACACCGTGGCGGAGAACGGTGGCGGTGGCGGTGGCGGTGGCGGTGATCATCAACGTGGGTTTGTTCATAGGGTACAAGAAGGTGGTATGTGATGATCTAAGAAGATGTAACAGTGAAGTTAATAGGTGAGAAAAATAGCTGTGGCAAGAATCTAACACAACTTGCATGTTGAGGTTTTCTTGAAAAATATATAAAAATAATACTGGAAGGTATAAATTATTGGAGGGTTTAATTTTTTTCTTCTTTTTTTCTTTTGGTTTTACAGTTGAAGGATGTTTTTTTGGTTTAAATTTATGTATATAGTGTTTTTTTTGTTATTATTGGTGTTTTTGCATATGATTTTCTTGTGTTGGGATCACTAAATTTGTAAATCATAATTGTATTATTAGTCTTCATAGTTCATTCAATATGAAATTAGGAACATCATCTAGTTAATTAGCACAAAATTAATTGATTTTTGAAAGAATTTTCATACTTTTAGTCATCAAATAATCAAAACACTATTAAAGACAACAAAATATATATTAAAATAAAAACAAAAATAAAAAATTAAACTTAAATTCTGTAATATTATATGTGAATCTAAACTGATCTGAATTCATAAAGATGTTTTCCCTTTAAACATATCATTGTTCATTGGATGATTGACAAATTGTAGACACCCACACATAAAACATGTTTGAAAAGTAGTATGAGGATGGTTAACCTTCTCAAGAATTAGATACCTTTGATGTGGTCAAACTAACAAAAATTAGATAATATGAGAAATCAAGTGTTAACAAATGGGTATTGTAGGAGATGAAAGGAATCTTATCAAGAACGATAGTTCTACATAGATGTTAAACAAGTTCTACATAGATGTTAGTGCTCATAACAGATCCTGTTTTTAGATGTCTATCAATGAGCTCCATACTTTAATGTCATAGGGTGGAAATAATATCAAAACAGATGAAAGAAGCAAATACATCAAATTGAAATTGAATCTTCACAAGACCTATAATCTTGGTTTTAAATTGCGTGATACGCCCCGATACGTATTAGTCCCAAATCTTTATACGCACACATCACAAATTCGATGTGTTAGTTATTAAAAAAATACAAAAAAATAATTATGCAAAACATACTATTAATATTCAACATAAAAACTAATATTAACATATTCATAAAACATGCATTAACATAAAAATCTAAATTCAAACCTATTAGACTATACACAAACTATTGAAACAACAGTTAAACAAATGTAAAATGTAGCATGAACATAAATATGAAACAAAGCACCTTAATGCTAAGAGGTTAGACCCATACTCATGTTAAAAAGATTCGACCTTGATCCAAACTTGATGAAAAATCAATGCGCGCATCAAGACACATCTTGCGCATTGGCGCATCGGAGTAGCATCGGCGCAATAGGGTGAGCATTAGCGCATCAGGGGCGCATCATGAAAACTCAACGCATTAGGTGTTGCGATGTACTTGCAGTAGAGCATCACGCATTATGCACGTATTTTAAAACCAAGCGTATAATATAACAGCATTCATAAAACATCAAACAAAGAAAAAAACTTGGGTTTTCATAGTACAGTATTTTGTTTGAAAAGTTACAAAATATCCATACTTTGAACTTTTAACCATAAAATACAAGTCTGGAGAAGATAATTGCATTTTGATTACATTTAAATACCAAAGAAGTCAAATCCAGTTTCAACAATTCAACATAAACATTTTGACAACATATGAACATCCACCCTTAGGTAAGATACAGTCTACATGATTAAGGATGAATCTTTTGAAAAGAAATTTTTGGTGTAAATGGATTTATGGTAAACAGGTCCCACGACAAAAATGCGGCTTCTTATTTCCTTTTGCCAATGGTAAGCAGTTCAAAGCTTCTAAGGGCATCATCGCGGCCACCTCTTGATGAGGGCATGGCCCGTGTGAAAGATGATGACTTGGACTCGAACCCAGGTTGAGAATGGAGCCGGGTGGTTGATGTGCGACCACTACCTGAACCGAGACGGTTTGACCGGCTCTCATTGGGCTCACCAGATGAGCTTGGGCGGCTGCTTGATACAACTGCTCTTTTTGAAGTACTACCAGTTCGTGTGATGCGGGCTTTATCCGAGTCACCATGCTGAATATGCAAATACAAAAATAAACTTTATGCTATATAACAAGTTACATGACTAGAAACTACATTCTAAAGGGTTTGTATACAAGCCCAAAGAAACACTGAAAAAGCGCTGGATAATGGATCAAAACAGGTTCAGGTCTAGGGTTGACCTGCAAACATGTTTTTTGGTCCAATTTCTTTAATTTATAATAAATTTAACTTTTTAATATGCGCTTAGTACGACATGAGCGTGCATCTTTTCTCAAGCCAAGTAATTTTCAGCCCAAATACACCACAAAGATAAGTGCAAAAATATGTCTTCTACTCTGCCTTATTGTCAATTACATTCTCAAACAAGACTTATCTCGATCCCATAATAACGCTCTTCATTATATAGTTATCATATTATGAATTAACCAATCTGGATCATCAGTCCATGGTTGAGAAGATTGACATTATCTTTGTAAAAATGTTATTCACCTTGTTCCCTTGTCCCAAGATGACCATTTATATAAGTTAAATTTGGACAGTATGCAACCGATACTAGAGGTGGCATTTTTCACCCAATTTCTGGCAGCTGGGTCGCTTAGGGCTGCGTTTTATTTCAAACATATCAAACAAAGTGGGAAAAGAGTAAATGAGTCATGGGTAGTCAAAAGTTGCACAAAAGTATATTATTAATGTATGTAGCCTCCTAAATTGTTTTATTCATAGATTTGGCCAGTGTTTGGCTTGTAAATAGAATAAAATAAATAGGTATAGGTTTGAAAGAAAAAAAGGGAAAATGTATGATAGTTTTAAAAAAAGGCTTGTTTATAAGCAGGGATATAAATTAAATCCACTCATTATGCAATGGTTTATAGAAACCCATGTTTTAGAGTTTTTCTCAAACACAATACCACTTATTACTATCAATCCCATTCTCCATTCCTAACCCCCCCCCCCTCCTTCTCTCAAACCAAACACACAACCCTTATATTATTATTGTAATAATATTGTTTTTGTAATCGTAAGTAACGCATAACTTAACTGTAAAGAAATTATAAACAGAACAACCTGACCCAATTCAACCAGCATTGAAGAGTGACCCGTTACCTAACACACCTGACCCCCTCCCTCCATCTTGCCACCTCTTAGCAACATGATTGTGAGTATTAACATGCGACTCAAAAATAAGTTCCTTTGAGTACGTAACTGAAAAAAAAGGTAACTTCCATCTATTTTACCTTAAAATCTCTACTCACCATTTCTTTGGTTGGTGTTGCATGTTCAGAAGATCTGTGTCTCGAGTGATCACCATGCAAGCCGCTACGTCTAGCTAATGCCTCAACCGTGCCTGAGAATCTATCTCGAGCCTCGGGTCTCACTAGAAAGTAAAAAATATATATACATTATCACTAACTTTTATACTTAATCACATTGTGTCAGAATTCAGAAAACTGAAAACACATAAATGTCAATATCTTATAATACTGCACACTTCCATGGATTAAACAATGCATACGGCATACCATAAACCATTTTGACATCATAAATATTCAAAGTTAAAAGAAAAACAAACCTGGGGTTTTTTCCACTCTTTCTGCCGAAGGTCCGGGATTCAGTGGTATTTTTCCAACCGTCTATTTGTAGTAGAGATTTATGAGAAGCAAAGATTTAAAAAAAACACAAATAAATACAATATAAGAACAAACTAATTGTTTACCCGTCCTCTAGAACTGGAACCTGAACCAATTTGAGGATACTTCAATATAGTCCAGTCAAAAACATAGTCAAACTGATAACCTGAAAAACAAACATGCTCACAAATTTTCAGTAGAAATAATAAATATAATACATCATTCATATGATGACATTATACAAGAAAGAAAAAAAGAGCATATTCTCTAAAAACATCCTTTGTGTGTTACACATGAAAAGGGAAATAAAACAAAAATTAACATTTACCTTCTCGAATGAAAAGATCCCGGAAAAGCCTTTTCAAGTATGAATAATCCGGCTTGTCATCAAACCGCAATGATCGACAATAATGAAAATATGATGTGAATTCAGTTGGATAAGACTTGCATAGCACCTGTAAATTTTGTCATTTAGAAGTACTTAATTGAGAGATTATAAATAAACAATGAAAAGAACATGTGTTTAATAATAACAAATAAACTGCTTAAATATGTTTGATCTTGAGAATACCTCTATAGGAGTAAGCATCTTCTTTTCACTAATTTTATCATACTTCTGCTTCTTAGTGCCAGCTTTCAGCCCCTGCCAAGGAAGGCTGCAACCACATATATTAATAAGAACAGAGTCAGAGAGGAAAGGCCTAAAAAATAGATATATAAATAAAACCGAGATATATTCAACCTTCCTCTCAAGAAATACATGAGTACATAACCAAGAGATTCCAGATCATCCCTCCTGCTCTGCTCTGTAATTGCAATAAAAAATGTCGAGGTTAATCAAGTAGAATGCCCAGCAAAAAACAATTACGCCGCTTACAGAAGGTTACTTTATTCTTGTTCAATCAAAAACAGAGAAATAACAAATAATTTGAGCTAGTGTGCATAATTATAGAAAATAATCTTCTCGTAATACATTCCCAACACACTAAAACAAACAATATCACTTACCAACTCCAAGATGGGTATTAACACTGGCATAACGGGCAGTACCAGTGAGATTTTTGTTTTCTCTGAAAAAAAAATAGCAAGAATAAGTCATAAGTAATCAAATTCTTTGCATAAAGAATAATCTTGTCAGTCTGCTTGAGTACATAGCAGTTGTGATGCCTGACAGCAAGCAAAATAGTAAAAATAATATCATTTCCACTCAAGTTTTTGAATAACCAATTCCAATACCTGTATGGTATATGCTTGTGTGTCTGGAGATCCCTATACTTTTTTGCAAGACCGTAATCTATAATGTAAACCTGTTGTAAATTAAAAGCAAACACATATATGTTGATAATCAAAATCTCAAACAACAAAAGAATGTAAATTAACTCATTAAAAGAGCAATGAGTTCTTAAAACCCACATGAAACCTTTTCAATGCAAAAATCCAATATTAATAATGAAAAAGATAGTATCATGAAAGTGACAACTTGTAATGTAAAACAGAATACCTGGTTTGCCTTTCGTCCTAAACCCATCAAAAAGTTATCTGGCTTTATATCACGGTGAAGGAAGCCTCTTGAATGCATATATTCAACTCTATTTATCTGCATAAAACAATGAGAATAAGATAGGTGCGAGTGTTAATACAATATGCTAGAGTAATCTCATTACACAAGGTGTGATACTTACCAACTGATCTGCAAGCATCAAAACTGTTTTTAATGTGAATTTCCGGTTACAGTAATTAAATAGATCTTCTAAGCTCGGTCCAAGAAGATCGATAACCATAGCATTATATTCTCCTTCAACTCCAATCCATTTAAGGTGGGGAACACCGGCTATGTTAGAATAAATAAGTGAGACATTTCTTAATATAAAATGAAATATATAACATAAAAAGATATACAAGCAGCAAAACAGAAAAGTAAATATGAAAAGATAGATGAACATGAAACTCACTTCCGCCTTGAAGAAGCATGTACAATTTTGCCTCATAGTGAAGCTGTGGGTGCTTGGTCTTAACAGATTCCTGAAAACAAAAACAATCAAGGCCACATATAAAAAAGAAAAATGATCTATATGTAAATGGTTAAGCAGAGCTGATTACTCTGCTGGTTTATTTTACTATTTGCTACTGTAAAACAAAATTACTTTTATATTAAGAATAGTTGAATACACAATTGAATGAAAATGCATCTTTTATTTTAGCTATTTATTTATTTAACTTAAGTTCTACATTAAAAATTAACCTTATGTGAGTTACTCTTATGCTTCGTTCAGTTTAGCCACAAAGTTTATTGCTAGTTCCTAATTCAATGGTATTTTGGCGACTTTTAAAATGCATTCTATTGAAATATCAAGTGTTTTTTATTCATTGAGATTGATGTTTGTAGCTTATAGATTGTTCATTTATTATCTTTCAAGACTAATTTTTCAAACTTTCTTGTCTAAAGATTTAGAATATGGTGAATGCCACACCGTACAAACATACTATGACTCATTCTAGGTCTGCTATGGCTAAGAACATATATGGTAGAAGGTAAATGTTAAATTTATTTGCCACACTAAGATAATAAAAAGAATATGTGCAAAATCATATCAAACCACATTTTAACTGTAACATATATATTGTAGTGCAAATATGAGTATTGAGTAATATGATTAGTATGCAGCATTTGCATGAATCTAAAACCAAAGATGCATACTAGCTTGACAGCAACTTCCTCTTTACTTTGAAGATTTACTCCTGTAAAGAACAATTACATATCAATCACAAATGCAAAATATATCAAGTTCATGGATTGAAGACAATAGACACAAAAGCATGCTGAATAAAGAACAAATTACCCAAATAAAGTTCTCCAAAAGATCCACTACCAATCTTCCTACCAAGCTTGAACTTCCCACCAATCACATGATCCATGATGAAATCCCAAATCCACAATCAAATAAACCCTAATCAGATAATCAACTACTACAAATTACTTGAAAATTTTCACCGCAAAAAAAACTAAGATCTCCAAAATGCATTCAGATCCATCAAAACCCACAACAGAAACTCGCCCAAAATCCACAGAATACTTCAACACGAAGACTCGTGTTCTAACAATTGAACTTCAAGATTTGTCGGTGACGATGGATCGAGAAAAGAAAAACCCTAGAACCACCAACGTTGATGAAACAGAACTTTCGCCAAATACCCAAATCAAGAAACTAACTTTTAAGATGAATCGATCAAACAATCAACAACTGTGGCAATGCATAGCAAACATACACACGATTAGGTTGTTAACTGATCGAGAAATGATGAGATAAAAGTGAAGATTTTTGGGAATCAGATCGATGAAGAAGAAATCAAGGGGGAAATGGTTTTAGGGTTTGAGAGTCCATAGGATCTACAGGAAGAAGAAAACAAGTGAAGCAGACGACGGATTTTGAGGGGAAAATATTAGGGATAAGAATGATTTGGACAGAGCGATTCTTGATTTTCTTACCAAATTTGCTTCTTGAAAATGATATTATTTCTATCATGTGAAAATGATATTATTATTATTTTATAATAATGTTCGATTATTTGTCATCCAATTACACAGCTATTTAGAATTATTGTTTGAGATTTTTTATACATTTTTACATTTTTAACACTATATTAATATTAATTAATTTGATGAATAAAGAACGAGTGGATTTCCCAACTAAAGGATGACTGTTTTAGAAATTCAAAACAATACTAATGTAAGAACCTAGACAAATTTTAATATCGGTTACGTATCGGAGAGTTAGGTTCATAAAAAATTTCGTCTCAAAAATCATAAATGTGTTTTGAACGTACTGGACATGAAAGAGAGAAAAACTTCACAATTAAACATGTAAGGGTGAAAGTAATTTAGATGTAACCTCGTGGTAAGTTTTCATCCAAACAGCTAGAAAAATAAATTCATCGACTCTTAATTAGCAATATAGATAAATTATTGTGGTATGAGAAGCTGGATGCCCATTAAAATTAGTTTGTACTAGAAAAACATAAACGCAAAATAAATAACTTATATTTGTTGGGCCGAGACCAAAAATTTTAAAAAACAACAAAAATACTAAAACATAATGAAAGGTGAAGAGTGAAAAGTACACCTCTTCATAATATGTATTAACAATTCAAAGAAATGCGCAACTTGTGTTTGGCCAAGGCTAGAGGTTATAGAGCACTAGTGACAATGTAACAATAAAAGATAAAATATCATTAACCATAGGTTTTGTAAATCTAACTATAGGGTTGGTCAATGGTGTTAACATGAGTTATAAACAACTTATAGTCAAACATTCATCCTTATACGAATTAAATTTTCACAAACATATTATGTTTGGGACGTAAATATATTTAAAATTTATAAGTATTAGGTAACAACAATGTATAAAAAATATAGAATGAGGCCTATTTCATTCATGCTAGACTTAAAATAAATAGGCAAAATAACACAACAAAACAGATCATCATATAATTCGATAGAAATATCATTACAACATGTAGCAACAGAAGTCATGTCATGTTGATAGACGATCGTAGAAGAGTCTGATTTGTACCTGCAAAACCCAACACAAACGATCTAAAAAGCAAGCTAATGGTAGAACACACAATTGTGTTCTTGTAGGTAACAAGCATCCTCAAGATGGTGGGAACTTAATAAACCTAGAAGGTTAGGGCATCTAAGTAGTTTCATGAAGAGCCATGAAGAACAACGATTTGAATAGAAACTCTTAAACCAAGGACAACACTAACAATAACCGGCCAATATATATATTCCCAAAACATTTTATTGGTGTCGTATGAAACATTCTATGGAACGTATGAAACATTCTATGTCATATGTTCCATGAAGCACCGTCGCCTCCACCTAAGAACCGTGCGATTGGTCAGATACTTCAAACACGATAGCCCAACCAAAAGTTCAAATTTCTTCTTAAATGTTACAATCTTGTCAACATTCACTTAAGGCTTATGTAACCTGTGCTATGAGCATAATTCTACTGGCTGCGTTTAGCTTTTATAGTTTAGTTTTCTCTGTAAATGGCATATTTAATAAAGAGTTGGGTGGCACTAGAGTTTTATAATTATCTATTCCTATTAATCCTTTTGGTCAGTGTTTTTTTCTTTTTCTTTTTTTTCTTTTGTTTGTATGTGTTTTGTAGGTTTGTTTTAGGTGTGAGTTAGAGGTTTGGGGGTGGGTTTTTTTGTGGGTTTCTGGTGTCTGGACATTTTCGTCGATTTTCTATTAATCCCTTTGCGGCGATTTTCTAGTTGGATCACATACATAGTTTCTTTTTTAAGAATAAAAAAGTGAACCTCTATTCGAACCTAAAATAAACATCTCTATTCAAACATAAATGTCAAACGCTAAATCGGCAAACAAAGGTTGTTATCCCCTACAACTTCAATCTGTAACAATCACAAGAACATCAAGATCCCATATATGTTTTGACAATTGGATATGTTCCACACCAATTTACATTCAAGTAAAACTAAAACAGATATACACAATCCAAGTAACAAATTTACAAGGACCCGGAAACCGGAAGGAATAAAAAGAATAGGAAAACAAAAGCCAAACAACTGGTCACCCCATGATTTCAAACAAATCATTCTCATCTGCAAATTGAACAAACTGCAAACCCGTCTTTCGTTTGGTATTTACCCACACATAATGAAAAGCTGCCAGATTCAAGGAACACGTTGCTTCTGATTTTGATTAATTTTTTAAACTATGGCTATGTGGCTGTTTATGAACAGATCTGTAATGGTTCATGTGGAAGACTCATTTTTCTCCGAGACTTCTAGTTGGCGGGGTAGGAGGTTGAGAAAGCTTCCTTGAGTTTGTTGAGAGGAAGCCGAATCTGTTTCTTCTTCTGCAAGAAAACACAGAAGTTCAAGCAAATACATAGTAACATAGAGGTAGCAAATTTGACCTCTTACTCATAAATCATTTATGATAAATGGGTTGATTCGAGTTGTGTTTTACATCTAACGGATAAATTTAAGAAAAAAAAAGTAGCTTATAAGGAAACAGAACAGTAATGGACATATTCTTATTGAAATAATATAACTATTGAAATCATATGGCAAAGAAATGTCATCCAAATCATTCCTCCTTGCTTATGGGAACCACCAAAAGGATAATAGCAATAATTTCATAAGTTTACTCTGTTTAGTGATGATATATATATATTTTTTTAACGGCATTTAGTGATGATATTAACGAATATTTTAGATATTAGGCTATAATCATATATTTGCATTGGCACATGCAAATACTACATCGATTTTTCACAGAATGAAGTGATATCCGGAGAAGGGAGGGGGAGATCTTACTAAAAAGTGACTTCACTGTTGGCCTCTTAGGTTTTGCGCTCTTCTTCTTCAACTCAGCTGAAAATAAAATTTTATAATTAATTAAGGCCATGTTCAAATTAATAGTTCAAGTTATGATGCAAGGAGAGAGAAAGGTACCGATTCCTGGAACTTCATGTTCATTTACAATCTCAAAGTTCTTGTATGTGTACCCCATGAAGTTGACATCCTTAGAAGAAAGCATCTGAAGTTGCCCGAAAGATAAAGATGAATTTATGGAAATTACAACACAAAAGAGCCAAGAAAAATATCTAAAAGAGTTTAACACTTTTACATACTAACAAAATGTAAAAACAATAATTAGAGCCATTATAGTAGGCAAAATCATTCACTGAAATCGCAGGTGCGTATTTCTCAATTCAAGGATGAAGTCAAAAATTCATTACACTAGCTTCCTAAATTATAAATTAATTTAAACTGAATGCACAAATACAAAAAACAAAAAGTAAGCATGGTATCACCGTGAAACAGAACTTACACACAGATCCACAAAAACATTATAAATAAGGTCAGGAGGCATGGTTAAATACTTAAATCTATAGAATCATATAGTACAAGTCAAGTTAACTATACAATGAAATTGTCATATGGTGACATAAAAGGTCCTATCGGCTAATGATATAATCATCATTTGCTGTTAGAACTCAGGTAACAGAAAATAACGAACTAGCATTTAGTAATTTCTCAAAGTGATACAAAACTTCATATTACACCACCTATTTATAGTAGTTAGAAAGAACTAACTATTTACCAAACTAGTCCTTACACAATTCAAACTATACAAACTAAGTACAAAGTATTAACTACTAAACATTACAAAGAATTAAAACTAACAATCACCCCCTTAATTCTTTCATTCCAACTACTCCCAGCAGTCTCTTCATATCAGAAAACTTGATTCTCGGTAGTGCCTTAGTAAGAATGTCAGCCTTTTGTTCTTCTCCATAATATGTTTCACCACCACCAATCCCTTCTCAACACAGCCTCTTATATAATGATATCTGACATCTATGTGCTTAGATCTCCCATGAAACAGTGGATTTTTCATAAGTTGAATGGCTGATTTATTATCCACATGAATTAGAATAGGACCTGCCTCAATGCCAGTTAATTCCTCCACTAAACCTTTCAGCCAAACAGCTTGTTGAGCAGTGGCTGTTGCAGCCATGAACTCTGCTTCACAAGAAGACAGTGCTACTGTGTCTTGTTTCTTACTTACCCCAACTCACTGGCCCTCCATAGTAAAATACCATTCTTGTGGTACTTTTACCATCGGCCTTAGTCGGTGCATGTGAACTATCACTATAACCCACTAGCTCACCAACTCCTCCATACTTATACCAAATTCCATGATCTAAAGTACCTTTCAAGTACCTTAAAATGTGTTTAATAGCTTGCCAATGCGTAGTCTTAGGGGATTCCATAAACCTGCTTGCAATACCAACTGCATAACTCAAATCAGGTCTGGTTTAAGTTAAGTACCTCAAGCAGCCTATTACCCTTCTATACATTGTCACATTCACTGGTTCACACTCTTCATCTTTTCCCAACTTCAACCCTGGGTCCATAGGTGCTTTAGTGGAGTTACACTCCCACTTTTTCTGATCTTCTAAAATCTTTTTAGCATATCCAGAGTGATTTAAGATCCCATCACTCTCTTGTTTTACCTCTATACCCAGCTAATAGTTTAACAATCCAAGATCAGTCGTTTCAAAGTTAGACTTCATCATGGCTTTAAACTCCTCAATCATTCTAGGGCTAGGACCAGTGACAATTATATCATCTACATATACTCCAATTATCACAAATTCTCTGTCAGACTGTCTTTTGTACACTGCATGCTCTTGTGGGCATCTTTTGAAACCAGATTTCATTAAAGTATCATGTAACTTCTCATTCCATGCTCTTGGAGCTTGTTTAAGGCCATAGAGAGCTTTAATGAGTCTATACACCATCTTCTCTTTACTAGGTTTCACAAAACCCTCTGGCTGTGCTACATACACTTCTTCTTTCATCTCTCCATTCAAGAAGGCTGTCTTGACATCTAAATAATGCACTTTCCACTTATTTACAACAGCCAATGCTAGGATCACTCTAACTGTCTCCAACCTTGCAACTAGGGCAAACACCTCTTCATAATCAATACCATACTTATGTACATAGCCTTTTACAACTAATCTGGCCTTGTGTCTTGTAACCTTGCCTGCTGCATTTTTCTTAAGTTTGAATAACCACTTCAAACCAATAGGCTTCACCCCCTTAGGACAGTGTACTAGTTTCCATGTTCCATTCCTTTCAATGCTATCAATTTCTTCTTGCATAGCATTCCTCCAATCAGAGTGGTTCTTAGCCTGCTCAATGTTTAGGGGCTCTTTCATTTGCAATAGCTACTCTGATTCAATGAACTTTGGAGGTTCAAAAGGAATCTGCTCTAGAATGTCTATTCTATTGAACCCATCATTCAGAGTGGTGAATCCCTTTGGAGGGGTGTCATCATAGGTTGATCTAGGAACTTGATCAACACTAGATGAGTACTCCTCTCTCTCACCCCATGTATCCTGATCAACATTAAATGTTTGAACATCCTCATCCACATCAGTTGACTCAGGGGAGTGTTGAGGGGTATTTAGATGATTTTGGTTAGGAAATGCGTTATCTGTGCTATCATTGGGACTCTGAGACACTGGATCAGATCCTGGTTCATGTGTAGAGTTACTTTCTTGTTCTGGGGAAAGCACATCAACACCAAAGTTGGCATACTTCTGGCTGGACTTGTCATGATTACTAGTATCCCAATTCTATGGTTCTCCTTCTTCAAATTTGACATCTCTGCTAACCACAATCCTGCCAGTCACAGGATTATACATCCTGTATGCCTTGGAGCCAGGTTCTATCCCTAAATGCACCATAGGTGTGCTCCTATCATCCAACTTCCTGACCTGATTCCCAGAGACTTTTACATAGGCTTTGCACCCGAAAACTCTTAAGTGCTTTATCCTTGGCTTTCTTTTATACAAGCTCTCATAGGGAGTCATATCTTCTAGGGCCTTAGTTAAACATCTATTCAACAGGAAAATAAAATGTCTTACTGCTTCAGCCCAAAAATAGAAAGGCATATTCATAGCTTTCAATATGGATCTAGCCATGCCCATAATGGTTTGGTTTCTCCTCTCCACAACTCCATTCTGTTATGGAGTGTAAGGAGCTGTTAAGAACCTTTTGATTCCATCTAGATCACACAGCTGCTCAAATGTCTTTGAGGTAAACTCCCCCCCCCCCATGTGTTCTCAGGGCCTTGAACTTGTAATCGGTTTCCACCTGAATCTAGGTCTTGAATGCTTTGAATGCTAAAGGGGCCTCATCTTTTGACTTGAGCATAAACACCCACATATGTCTTGTGCAATCATCCACTAGAAGCATGAAATATTTATTCCCAGTAGATGTGGGTGGATCCAGGGGACCACACAAGTCAGCATGGACAAGTTCTAGTGGTATCTTTGCCCTGAACACACTTGTAGTGGGGTAAGGGTGACTTCTATGCTTTCCCACCAGGCAGCTTTCACACAGTTAGGATTTGTGCTTGATCTTAGGCATCCCTTTGACCATATTATACTTTGACATCTTGCTTATTGAGTAAAGCTCAAGTGACCAAGTCTTGCATGCCATGTCCAGCCTATGTCATGCATGACTGTTAGTAAGCACCTAGGGAGTGTTACCTGCAGATTGACTTTGTAGAGTCTGTTACCTGACTTCTTTACTTTCATAAGAGTCTTGCCACTCTTCTCATAGATCCATAGAAACCCATCTTTCATCAAGATCTTGTAGCCTACTTCATCAAGTTGGCCTAGGCTCAAGATATTACTCATTAGTGCGGGTATGTAGTACACATTGGTCAGTACTCTATGCTCTCCATTATTACACAG
>BJCN01306916.1:1869-13224 GCA_018326445.1 Flaveria brownii
TAATAATTAACTTATTTACTTTCAATTTAATGAATTTAAAGAAAAACTAAGAAATCACATAAACAAGCCCTCAAGGTTTCATAAGTGACGTAAATGGTCCTTACAATATTTTAACAAGGTTAAATTTTATTTAACGAAATTACGAGATGTCACACTACGTTTAATTCTACGCGTCCACGCACTCCTATCCTCGACCATGTGCTCGAAGAGGTGCAACTTTTACCATATCTCGGCTAATCATCTAATCCCATGTCAACTTAGGTCTTCTTATACTCCTCTTACCATCTAAAATGATGCGCTCCACTACTCTAACTGGCGCTGACATCTGTCTCCTCTTCACGTGCCCAAACCATCTCAATCTTCCCCCTCGTATTTTGTCTGTGATACATGCCACCTGTAGCCTCTGTCGGAAGACATCATTCCTTATCTGATCCAGCTTTGTGTGTCCACACATCCACCTTAGCATTCGTATTTCTGCGACCTCTATTTGTCTCTCGTGCAAATACCAAAACTTTCGAAGCCAAAGATGGAGACTTCCGAAGCTTCCAGGACAAAGTCTTTAGAAGCGAAAGACTAAAGATCAATTTCTTCCGAATATAGAGAAGACGTGCTTTCTCTAATCGACTTTTGCATAAAGCTGACTAACTTTCCACTGCCACTCTAATGACTCACCAACTTATACAAGTTGGTGAAAACGTCCATGCTTTAGTGGACTGTAGATTATGGTTTGGAGTCTGTAACAATCTACTTTGTACATTTTTATCCTTTTTGTAATAGATTAGGATGTGAGTTATGGCATGTCATAATCACAAGTCAAAAGGTAATCTGCCTTTTCACTATACATTGATCTTGTTGTCTAGGTTAGTGTTTCTAACTGGATTTTAAAGTATAGATGGCTATAGGATGTAGTATAAAGTATCTCAGGTTCTAGTATTTCTTTTTATGCTTTGTAACACTTGTAATAGAACTTGAGAGCAATATATAACATTTTTGAAAACCATACTTATCTTGTTCTTGTTCTTGTTCTTGTTCTTTGTTTTGTCTCAATACTTACTTGTGTTCTGTGTGTTTCATATAAACCTGGTTCCTTATTTGATTTGATAAGTGTTCTAACACACTCCTTATTATGAGACTGATTGTATTGACCATCCCTTCACCGCTCCTATAGTTGGTTTGGCAGATACTTGCCTCTTTACATCCAGATTTCATTTAGGGGTATATGTGAGAGTGTATGTCGTTGGTGGTTTGATAGTATATACCGTAAACCTGTCTTGTTTTAATACAACTTTTGGAATTTTCAGTCAAAGCAAGCAACTTCAATCTGCTCAAGAGATCATCAATTTGGGTCTAGAAGTTGGTTTGTTCATGTTTTAGTTACGAAATCATATTTTCTAGCTCTATTATCTTTTCCTTTTGAGCTTGGTCATTTTTCTTAAAATTTGTTTAGAGAAGATTGATTGATTTAACATCATTTATGAGATCCAAAGTGTCATTTCTTTACATGTTTACCTTAGTAATGCATTTAAGTGTACATCAGGGATAAGAATTTACCTGTTGTGAGGAGGTTGAGCTTCCAACCATTAGTGCATTATTAATGGAAGTGATATCTTATAGTTGGAAGCTCTAGTCAATCATTTCTTATCCTAAGGCTACAACTGTTGTATGTTTTTGGCTGGTAGAAGTAGATGACCTTTCATAGTTTAGGGTTTGTTTAAAGCTTGATGAACTTGAGAAGATGGATTTGAATTAGGTGCTCTACATTCTTTGACAAATTTCCCTATCTGGTTGAAGTTGAAACACTTTACTTTGCTCTTGTCAAATCTAAAACCTGATCTTCTCTGCCTTAGGGACTTTCTCCAGTACTCTTCTGAAACTACGATCTTGGCTCTTTGATAGTTGATATCCATCTCCTCAAGATCGTCTAGATGGATGCATTCCTAATCTTCTTCAGAGATTAGGAAGAAATGAGCTTGTTAACTAACAAAGTCCGAGTTTAAAGAGTATGGTGTGTAAAGGATATTGATTCCATGTGCTAAAATATTATGATGGCTAAGATTTAGCAGTTCAAGTTTCAGGGTAGGTGATCATTGGTACTTGATGATTCACCATAGAAATTTGGTAGGCTTGGGATTGAGATTGAGAGTGAAAAGGTTCATAAATAGGTACCAAGAATTGACGACTTTGAGGGGTTTGCAGATCTGCCAAGTAATTCTTTACCTGCATCCATTTTCATCGGATACGCACTCAGGATGCCATATAACTCCTCCAGAGTCATTGTGTTTAGATTCTCAGTTCTTCTGATCGATATAGTGTCAACTGTCAATGTCTTAGTTAGGGACCTTGAGACATCTTTACTCCAGCTTCATTAAGAGAGTTTAGTAGTTCGACATATCTAAAATATGTGGCAGTCATGGTTTCTCCTAAAGTGAAACCAAAGTTTTCAAAATTTTTCTTCAAGACATCTCTTTTGTTCTCCTTCATGTTTTCAATTCCTTTAAATCTAGCCTTCAATGCTTCCCACAACTTGTATGCACTTGTGAATTTCTAGAAGTTGTGGATGATGCTCTTTGGTATTCTCATTATGATTAGCCATAGAACATTTGAATCCGTATCCATCTTCTCTAGAATCTTGTAGGGATTGAACCTAGAGGCTCGGGAAATCAAATCAAGATTAGAAGATCTAGTCATATGATACGTTAGAGTTTCCGCGTGATAACTTGCTTCTCGCGCGAAGACCTGTTAGTCGCGCGAGAACGTATTGGTCATTTCCTGATTTCACACTAATTGTAATAGTTTCTAAGTCAGAGAGCAATGCAATCAAAGTTTATTTACATTTGAGTTTGTGTTCTTCGTTTACTATTCAATCTTATTTCGGGATGTAAACATTTCATATTTTCGTCATAAGATCGATCATTGTAATGTGCTGATCCTTACAGTTGGTATCACAGCATGGTGTGCTCTTGATCGATTAAAGCAAAGGTAGATTAGTACTTGTTGAAGAGTTCTAGAGATCTGATTTGAATTTCCTTGAAGATTTACTGAATTCAAGCCATATTTGATCACTTTTGATTATATTAAGAGTCGTTGAGCTTTTAGATGAAGATTTGACTTGTTTGGGTGATTAATTGAACTTAAATTCAATGAATTTGGGACAATTAAGATCATAACCGAACTTAAAATCACTAATTGAAAGATTAAACAGTTAATTTTAACAAATTGGTGGTTGATTGGAGCCTGGAATTACCGAAAGTGGTTGGGATTGATCAGGGAAAAAGTTAAGTTTCGCATGCGAAAACTAGTTGTTCGCGCGAGAACTGGAGTTTTCGCTAAAGTTTGTTGAAATTCAGGTACAGAAAAATTCCTTTCATGCGAAAAGTTGAACATTTTTCAAAAATCAGTTACAGAAGTTTCTGTGCGAGAAGTTTATGCGAGAACTTCTGCCATTAGTATTGCTTAAGACTATTCGCGCAAGAACTTTATCATTCGCGCGAGAATTCAAGTTTTGAAGTTTTTCTAAGAAAGTTTGAATCCAAGTTTTCACAATGGCAAACTTGAAGCATATCACATCCACTCTTAATCTTGATAATGAGATCAGAGCAAGAACGAAGCCACCTCGCCTTCTCAGCAAAGAAGACTTTCCTGACTGGGTATATCGCTTTGAGAACCATGTCAGCTATACTGAACCCATGATGATGAGATCTATCAAACATGGCCCATATATCCCTATATTCAAAAATAACAATGGAGACTTAGTGCTAAATTCTAAAAACCTCAAGGATATGGAAGATATGAAGAAATTGGAGCTTAATGATAAGGCAAAGGATTTATGGGATACCATGGAAGAGCAAGTTATGGGTAACAAAGACATGAGGGAGAGCCGAAAGGATATATGCTTAACCAAGAACTCAACATGTTCAATCATATTCTTGGTGAGACATTGGAGGCTCAAATGTCAACGTTCGTAAAGTTGATTACCATGATAAAAAGTGCAGGAATCATATTGGAGAACATCTCAGTGAACAAAAAGTTTTTAAATTCCATACCTTACAGCTGGAAGAAAAAGTGCACTATGATTAAAAGAACCAAGGATTTGTTCACCCTATCCCTTAGTGATCTGATCTCCACTATCAAATCTTATGATATGGATGACAAGCAGAGAGCCGCTAACTATATTAACATAATAGGAGCTGAAGCATTGACATTATATGTCAAGATGGCTAGTAATCCAAATTACTATGTCAGCTACTCTCAGTTATGTCAACAATAACAATCAGCAACTCCTGCTTATCCAAGTGTCAAAGATCTATCCTTGCCTCATTTCCTAGATTTCCATCAGAATCCTTACGGTCAAGCTCTAGCTCAACCACAACCCCAAACCTACCTACAAAGTCAAGCCTCTCAACCTACACAACAAGCCTTTCTTGTAAAATTTAAACCCGACAGACAAACCATTCAGATTGCTGAAGAGCAACTGGCTCTGTTTATATCATTTATGAATAGTTATGAAGCTTTTTTTGCCGGACGACTAAATGCACCCAACATCTTGTCGATGACTTGCAACAAGTCAATGACAATGACATTGGCGGAAATGATATCAAATATCAAATGGTAATAGTGGTGTATAGAGCAAAGAATTATGCTAGAAGAACGGGTAGAAAGGTTTTTGACTTGAAAAACTCAAGCAAAATTAGGTTTCACAAGTCAAGCTTGAGATGTTATAATTGTGAAAAACCTAGCCATTTTGCTAGAGAGTGTACTAAAGGCAGATCTAGTCAACCTGAAAGTGGAAAGAATATGCTAACTATGGAGGTAGAGACAAAAGGAGACGAAGCCAGTTCATCTAACACCAAAGATCTAGTTTCTTAAACTGATGTAGAGTACGACTGGTCAGATAAAATGGAGATACTAGACATCAAGCTTTCCACTTCTTTGTTAGCAGAGATTCAAACAGTTAAAGAGCATGTTGAAGACAATCTATAGCTGAGTTTGTATCAGATGATTTTATGAATAGTGTATTTGATGAAGAAAAGGAGATTGAAGCTGAGAAAATTGAGGAGAAAAGGGTTAATAAGGTGAAAGTTGAAGAAGTACAGGTTGAAAGTGAGCTTAATAATATAGTTATTGAGACTACTCTAGCTCAATCAAACATCGATGAAGTGAAAGAGAATGAAGAAAATAAAGCAAAGACTATTGAGTTTGCTCTAGTCAAGATCGAGGAAACTAAAAATGCTGTTGAGTTTACTCCGACATTTGCTTGTAGTGAAAGAAAAAATGTTGTTGAGATCACTCCGGCAACAGAAGCAGAAGAAAAGGTTATGTTGAACGTCTTCATGGTAAATGTTATACCTGAAGAGACAAAGAAGTAAGAATAAAATGATGAGGTACATACTAATCTTTGTTCAAATAATTGTATAGAAAAGGTAAGCAAATATAGAGTTCACAATAAACGCTTGATCCTAGAAGTTGAAAAACTTCAATATCAAGCTCGCAAATATAAGAATGATAAGAAAATTTTCAAAGAAAAGATAGATGGATTGAACAAATCAAATTATCAAACTAAACTGGATCTGCATGACAAAGATTGCAATATAAAATATTATAAACATGTAATAATGATCTTTCTTTAGAAATCAATAACTCAATAGTGAACTCTTATCTACAAAATTAACTGTTAAAAAGTTGAGTTAACCTGAAATATGGTTGAAGGTATAATCAAGTCTTGAATGACTCAGAAAATTAATGATGGAAAAGGTGGTGTTGGATATTCTAACATTGCACCACCTATTAATCATGATTATACTTGTTTACCTTCATCTATTACCACATCTAATTAAGAGACCTATGGATTAGGTTTTCAACCAAAGTCTGACTTAATAACTCCAGTCAATGTTTCATTGACTGTTGATCGTGTCATAAAAGCTGAAATTAAATTTCATCATGACAATTCTTTTGGAGAAAGTGTGAAGGAAGAAGGGCTGGTTGAAGATTGGGAAAGTGATGATGAATTAGTTTTTCAAGAAAATAAAAATTATAAAGAAAAATCTTCATATAATTCATCATCAGTTGTTAATGAAAGTTTAGATGTTTTCAATGCTACAAATGTTTATTCAAAACTTATAACAAAGAAAAAAAACTAAAATCAAAAATAGAATTTAAGGCCAAAGAAAGAAAACGAGTCATAACATCCGTATCTGACTTGAAAACTGATTTCAAGAACAAATTTGTTTTAAAAGGTAACATTGATAAGGAATATCATATTTTTAAAGAAATCATGTCAGTTTCTTTAAATATAAATCTTCTATTATTGCTAACTCTATGAAACAAGATGTTTGTAGATCAGGTATTAAAGACACTGGTTCTACTCCAGTACCTACAATTCAAAAGGATAAAGCTACACTTCATGCCTCATCGGCTTCAAAATGAATCTAAAAGCTAGGAAACATACCTCAATTTCTCCGGAATCATCACGAACAATTCATAATAAAAGAAAGAAAAGAGAGATTGTTAAAGAATCACAAGGCCAAAGAAATACTAAGGCCAGATTCTATGATAACTATGGAAGTTATCATAAAAAGTATGTGCAAAATACACAAGCATCAAAAACATATCATAAAATGTATTGTTATGTGTATGGCAATCCAAATCACAAGACTAGAAATTCTCATCATCAACATCAATTTACAAGCAAGCAAATATTTTACAATTTTTAATTTCAAATAATAGAAAATGTTTCTTTTTAAATGCCAAATTAAAAAGGAATTCAAATCAGTCAAACTCTTTTGTTAATAACAATAATGATTTGAATAAAGAAAAGTCAAATGTGAAATCTGTACAAGCTGATGATAGCACTTCTATATCAATTTAGACCACTTTAAAGAAAATGGTTACATATCTGATTAAACCAATTCAAAAGTGGAAAGTTAAAGAAAAATAATTTGACCATGATGTTGTTGAACAGTGTGCTTTCGATGACAAAAGATATGATAGTACAATCTGTATCATATTTGGCTAAAAACAAAGTACTCAATTCAACCATGGCTTAGGTTCCTAAAAATGAATAAATTTGTTCAAATATGCAGGAACAACAAAGACAAGTTGTCAACAGTGTTTGGCATATTAACAGTGGTTGTTCTAGGCACGTCACTGATAATATCTCTCTGTTAAACAACATACAATCTTACAATAGAGGATCTGTTATCTTTGCAGGAGACAAAGGTGGTAAGAATACAAAGAAAGGTACAATGTCAAATGGCGTTAAGTTTTGAAGATGTCAATTTTATAGAGAGGAACTAAAACATAATTTGTTAAGTGCCTCTTTGATTTGTGATAAAAAGTATTCAACACATTTCACTAATAAAGAATGTCTTATTCTAAAATCTGGATTTGTAATTCCTGATGAACGGGTCTCATTGAGAACATCGAGTGACAAAGACACATAATTACTTGATATGAATGGTTCACATTCATTTGTAACTGCATCATATTTGTTATCTAGAGCCTCGAAAAATGACTCGATATTATGGCATCATTGTCTTGGGCATGTAAATGTTAAAAATATGAATAAGTTGGTTCAAGGAAATCATGTTGTAGGCTTACCTTTGAAATAATTTCAACTAACTGAACATTGTCTGTCATGTTCAAAAGGCAAACAACAGAAACTTCCTCATAAACCAGTTGCTCATAACAAAATTGACTCTGTTCTTCAACTGTTACACATGGATGTATTTGGTCCAGTTAGTGTTTTGAGTTTAGGACGTCGTGTATATTGTTTAGTCATTACTGATGATTTTTCTAGATTTAAATGTGTTTTCCTATTAGCAACCAAAGATAAGACACCTCATTTGCTAATAAAATTCATGAAACTCGTAGAGAATCAGACTGAGAAAACAATCAAGTGCATTGAAAGTGATAATGGAACCGAATTCTGCAATCATACACTGAACGAGTTTTGTGATTCAATGGGGATAGCTAGACAATTTAGTTCTGAAGGAACTTCACAACAAAATAGAGCTGCTGAAAGACAAAACAGAACTTTAATTGAAGTTGCCAGAAAATGATATCAGTAGCCAAATTACTGTCATTCTTTTGGGCTGAAGCTGTTAACACTACGTGTTATGTTCAGAAGCCAAATATTTTTCAAACATAAACGCAAAGTCAAATATTTTAAAACGTTTGGATGTTGTTGTACTTTGTTAAAAACATCTGATTCTAAATCAAAATTTGATGAAAAAGCCGATGAATGTTATTTTGTTGGATATTCAGCCAACAAAGTCGCATATCGGGTTTATAATAAAAGATGTAAACAAATATATGAGTCATTTGATATTGCTTTGCATGAATGTAACAAAGCAGATGCAGGTTCAGCACCTTTATGGGTATATGATTATACTCCATTATTTGAAACATTTAATCAATCATCTGTTATTTCTACAGCTAATCCGCCTTTGACATCCTCAATTCAAGATGTTTTTGCTAATGATATTGGATCTATCACTTCTCTAGCGACAAGTGTATCTTTAGATATACCTTCTTCTTCTTCAAGTGTCATAGCTGCTCCATACTCTATTTCTGAATCTGATTTATCTCATTCGGGTCCAGTTGTTGAACAAGCTCTACAGGTGTCTGATCATAGTTCCTCTTCTACTCAAGTTGATTCAATTGATACAATTCAAGTACCATTTGAAGGTCTATGTGTTGATAATGATATTCAAGAAGAAGATATTGTTTATCAACCTAAAGAAGGGAACACTACCGAAGAACAAGTTGGTCACATGTCTAATTTAGACGAAGTTATTTATAAAGATCCCATTCCACAACTAAGAATTCATAAAGACCATCCAACTGAAGCAATCATTGGTCCGTTATCATAAGGTGTCTGAACTCGAAGCCAATCGGGCATAATAAATACATGTTTTCATCACTTGTTGCTCAAGTTTTTGAGGTACTAAAATTCTATGTATTCATAGGATAAGGGAAGAGGTGCAGATGCTTGATAGAGGCTTGTGGCACTCAGGTAGTTGATCATATTTTGTATGTATGCTTCCTTGTCTACCTGAGGTTGTTGCTCTGTTGCCGCAACCTCTGTCTCAAATTATTTCATCACTTGTTGCTCAAGTTGTTGAGGTACTCAAATTCTATGTATTCATAGGATAAGGGAAGAAGTGCAGATGCTTGATAGAGGCATGTGGCACTTAGTTAGTTGATCATATTTTGTATGTCTACTTCCTTGACTACATGACATTTTAACTAAAAAATATTAAACATAGTCTAATGTAAAATAAAAGTGCAATAGATTTGTCGTTAGAAAAATATTCATGTTTTATATCTCAAATTGTGCCAAAGAACGTTGAGATGGCAGTAAAAGAAAACAGTTAAGTAGAGGCTATGCAAGACGAGCTGATGCAATTTAAAAAACTAAATATGTGGCATCTATGTGAACTACCAAAGGGTAAGTTGTCAATTAGTACTAAATGTATTTTTAAGAACAAAACGGATGAAAAAGATGTGATTGTCCGCAACAAGGCTAGAGTTGTTGTTCAAGGGTTCTATCAAATTGAAGGGCTTGATTATGAAGAACTATACACTCTTGTTGCAAGACTAGAAGATATACATATTTTTCTGGCATATGCTTCATATAAGAACATTAAAGTTTATAAAATGGATGTCAAAACTGCTTTCTTGTATGAAGAAATGAAAGAAGAAACTTTTGTTTGTCAACCACCTGGTTTTGAAGATCTAGATGATCCTTAATATGATTACAAATTAGACAAAGCACTGTGTGGCTTACATCAAGCACCTCAAGCTTGGTATGCCACCCTCACTGAACATTTGCTTACAAATGGTTATACACGGGGTGCAATTGATCAAACTTTATTCTTATGGAAGACTAGTGATGATCTTATTCTTGTTCAAGTTTATATAAATGATATTATCTTTGAATCTACTAATGCTGATTTGTTCATGGAATTTGAAGTTGTGATGAAGAAGAAATTTGTGATGAGTTCTCTTGGAGAAATTTCATTTTTCTTGGGGATCCAAGTTAAACAAGATGATAAGGGAATAATAATAAATCAATAAAAATATATTCACAGTATTCTAGACTAATACAAATTTTAAAACTCCAAGATAGCTCCCACTCCTATGTATTCTTGTCCTCCTTTACTCCAGATCTCACGGGAGATGACGTTGATCAGCATATGTATCGATCAATGATCGGATCTCTGATGTATCTCACTTCTAGCAGACCATACATCATTTTTCCTGTTTGTCGGTGTGCATGTTATCAAAGTAATCCAAAGGACTCTCACATTAAAGCTGTCAAGCGGATTTTTAAATATCTCAAGGGTCAACCAACACTCGGCCTTTGGTATCCTAACAATTTTGATTTCAATTTATATGCTTATACTGATAGTGATTATGCAGGATGTAATTTGACAAGAAATCAACCACCAGTGGCTGTCAATTTCTTGATAACAGGTTACTTTCTTGGCAATGAAAGAAGCAACAGATGATATCCATATCCACTATAGAGGCTGAATATGTGGCTGCATCAAGTTGTTGTTCAGAAATTATTTAGATTCAATAACAACTTCTTGATTATGGCCTTAATCTTTATGACACCAAAATTTTGTGTGACAATACTACAGTGTTAAATGTAGTGAAGAATCCTATTCAATATTCAAAGACAAATCACATCAACATCTGCATGCACTTTATTCGTGACCATTTTGAACACAAACTTATCCATTTGGAATCAGTTTCATAAGATGACAACATTATCGATTTGTTTACTAAGGCGTTTGATGATTCTAGATTTGACTTTTAGTCAAATTTGTGGAAATGATTAACTTTGGTTAACGATTACCATACACCCTTTACAAAAATTGTTTTCATTATTTAGTGAAAATTGTTATTTTCTTGTAGATCATCACAATTTTAGGCGGAGAAAATTTGAAAAACAAAATGTCTCGAAAAAAGGTTTTGTTCTTAGGGGGAGTAAACGAAAATTTACAAAAATACTTTGTTTTACTTTTAAAAAATAAATTTTAAGGTGTTATAGGAAATGATAGTATACTTTTTGTGATTATTAATTCATTACATTTTAAAAGCTTGACAAAAATAACTTGGATTATGTTTGATATGTTTATAGGCTTGACTTTCAAGACTGAAAAACACTAAGATCTGTGATACACTGGAAGTAAATTCTTTATGTTTGAAGTGGATTACTTATCAAGGTTTTGTGATAACTCTGACTCCATGCTAAAACATATCGAGAGTTATAGACTAGTCATACTCAAGCCCATTATCATTTGAATCAGTTTCTTTCAGAAAAATATATGTGTGTACACACACACT
>BJCN01306965.1:0-10540 GCA_018326445.1 Flaveria brownii
ATGTGATAAAATAATAACAACCAACTTGTTTAATAAATAATTAAACACAAAAATTAATTGTAATATGATATTAATAATAAACACAAAACACAAACACGTATGTTACGATTAGGTTAACCGTGTGATAAAATAAAAATAAAAACAAAGTGATATGATTAAAAAAATATAGAAAATATGGGCAATATGTCACGGTTTGGCCAAACCGTGACATATAGCCTCCTAACCCTAATCAATTCCCCATTAATTACATACCCAATCATTGGGCATCGGATCCCCAGATCTAACTGTCACGGTTAGGCCGAACCGTGACAGTTAGGTCTCACACCCGATCAAACGGTCACGGGGAGGCCTAACCGTGACCGTTTGAATCAGTTTTCCACAGGAAACCACGGTGTGCGCAGAATTCCCCTAGTTTTAGGGTTTATATTAAAATCTATTGACGCACTGGTCATGTCATCACAATCATAGCTCCTATCATAAAACTCTAAGAGGCCATGTCATGTCACCGGACACGTAAATGTTGTCGCCTTTTACTATCATTAGTTTCTTCCTCTTTGCTGTTGTAGGTGTGACAGTTATGGCTTTTGAAAAGGTTTGACATTAGCAACCACTGCTCCTTTCCTTGCATGCGTCACAACTAGGCCTGTAAATGAACTGAACGTTCATGAATTGTTCGGCCCGAAGTTCGTTTATGTTCGTTTATTTAGTAAATGAACGAACACGAACAAAAATTTTGTGTTCGTTTAGTTAAACGAACAAACATGAACACATGTTTTGTTCGTTCGTTTACGTTCATGAACGTTCGTTTATGTTCGTTCATATATGTTTGTTTATGTTTGTTCATTTACGTTCGTTTATGTTCGTTTGTTTATATATATTAATATTTGATAAAAGGATATTATGTGTTAATATTTGAAACTTAAGTGTATTATGTTATATTAGAAACTTATAAGTTTAGTGAGATTTCAATCTCCACTAGTACACCTAAAAGTTCCAAAATAGTCATTTAACGTTGTTTTTTGTGTGTTCAGTTATGTATGTTTATTATTGCTAATTTATGTTCGTTGATTATTGTTCATTTATGTTCATTAATTATTGTTCATTTATGTCTGTTTATTATTGTTCATTGATGTTCGTTTATGTTCGTGAAGTGTTCATTTTAACTTTTTAACGAACAAACGTGAACGAACACGGACATTTTTATTTTCTTAATAAACGAACATGAACAAAAAATCATGTTCAATTATGTGTTCGTGTTCATGTTCGTGTTTGGTAAAAGTTAAATGAACAAACACGAACATGTTGATGTTCGTGTTCGTTCGGTTCATTTACAGGCCTAATCACAACGCTAGTCATCAAAACATTTTCTTAAATTTTAACTTTTGTTTTTTTTCAAGATTATTCTTTCCTATTGCTGTCTTTATAGTTTTTTATTCAAGTTTGAGTTGTTGATTTTACACTTTAACTACAAATCGCATGGAAGTAATTAGTGGGATAAATAAGATAGAATTATGCTTAACCTAAACTGAATGTATAAATTAGCTTAAGGTCTAACAATATTTTTATGCATATGATATCATTACGGTTATTG
Organism: Flaveria brownii; assembly: GCA_018326445.1. Classification (NCBI taxonomy): domain Eukaryota; kingdom Viridiplantae; phylum Streptophyta; class Magnoliopsida; order Asterales; family Asteraceae; genus Flaveria; species Flaveria brownii. The sequence continues at coordinate 1,592 of BJCN01306965.1, forward strand.
ATCATGTAATACACAATAGCTACCTCCAATGATTTCATTTAGTGTATGTGTGAAAGAGCAATTATCGTGAAATTAAAGACCGGTAACACATGTGAAAGTGTGAGATAAAGTCGATTTAAAAGGGTTAGACTATAATGTTGCATTACATGTCATGAGGAGTTGCAAGATTTGGATTACATCAATCCTATAATTTTAAAAAAATGTCTTTGTAAGGATCATATCCATGTATAGAAAAATCTGGTTTTATGATTCAAAGGTGTAACTAATCAATTCAATAATATTATATTTCATATGTGTACCAATCAGTTAAATAATATATTTTAAACGTGTTCATGATTATGATTAAAAAAATCAATGTATTAATTTAATGAAACTTTTTCACACGATGCGAGTGAGATTATGTATATGCATGACAGTTGAGCGGTTATTATTAGTGTCTGGATTTGATAAAAATGTTATATATTTAGTAAAATGTGTTTTCTATGCTGATTTTGAATATGTATTTGGTAAATTCAGTGAGCCTTAACACAATTTAGGTTATGGAGTGGTATTATACATCATAAGTTAAAAGAAAAATATTATATTTGACCGATTTATTTTTAAATAAAATATTTATTCAAGCATAGATAAAAAGAAAAATGTATCTGACCTGATACAGTTATCAGTAAAAACAATATTAAAATATAGAAACAAATAAGCATATTACAACAATAAGAGATCTTCTCTCTATGGGCAACACTCCCTCTTGACTCCCTCCTTCTCTTCTGCTCTCTCGCTACTCATAGACCTTGTCTGAAACCGTCTTTCTACACAAGCTTCCCCTTCACGTGTTTGCTCCTCAGACCTCCCATAACCCATAACGTAAGTTTACTACTTGATTGTATTTTTAGTTTATATAACTTAAGCTTACTAAAAAAAATTACTTCTTCTTCACATTTCAAGTCTACATCAACACCCAAAAAAATAAGCTTCCTTCAATGGTAACAAAATGAAATTTAGCCATGCATTATGACGGTGTAAAAGGCAGACCGGCTGGGTGTTTAGAGTCTAATGTGTTTGCTTAATGAATTTTTCAGGAAGCGACAGAACGATCAATGTTGATATGGATGAAATTAGGGAATAATGGTTGAGTTTTATGACTGGTTATAATTTTAGGTGAAATTTTGTATCAAAATATTAGTTTTGAAAATATTATGTGAAATATTGTTGACTTTATAATATTTGTTAGTATTTTATAACATGTATTGTTTTGCTATCAATATATTTTATTTGTAAGACATTAATCATTAATTGTTATTTAATATGAAATATAATAACTCTATACAAAATTGTGTTTTTTAAAACTGTTAAAAGCATGGCATACAAATGCGTATCATATTCTTTATAATAGGGTCTTCTTGACACGTGTTATGCGTTATAAAGACGTGATATAAATCCATATCATAAACAGACAACGCACATTTGCTCGTCATCTTGTTTTATGACATTGTCTTCCTTGACGTTATAAATCCACACTCTTTTATGACACACATTGGTCTTAGTTTTTATTCTTTTGTGTTTCTTACATTTTATAATTCATGTGATCATTCATTTCTTTACTTGATCCACGTCATAAAACGGCTCTTTTAGTTTCTAATTACTTTGTTGCTCTTATTTGAACATTTGCATAAAGAATGGTCATTTTATACTAAACCAATTTTAAGTATGAAATAAATTAATTAACCGCAATACATGAGTCGGACAAAAGATGTATCTCTCCATTTGAACGTGATTTAAATCTTATGTTGAACAAAAGTTGTAAAATTAATCGTAAAATTAAATGGTGAGTATTGGCCATTGGGGGGTTTCTAAAAACATAACATATATATACACACACACACACGTCTCCTTAAATATATATTTTTGAACGGTCAACGAATAATTTTTAAGCCCGGTCACCCGGATAAACCCATTGGCAAAAGGTCACCCATGCCCGCGAACACAGACATCGCTGATGACCAGACTCGCCCACCATTCAAAGGAAAACTCACCACCCAAAGGTCCACTGTAGTAAAATCCTTAGCCCACTTGAAGCATATTGCACCTAGTGAAACTCCAACCTATAACCTCCACTTTGGAAAGTCACTTTGGAAAGTCATATAATGTCCGCTTCTAAACCAGTTTATCTAGGAGCCTGCTTAAATATTTAATCAGCAATACTTGCTATGGATTGAACGTACCGACCCGAATCTAGAATCTTCTACAATAAATCCAAACCTGAAAAAAATCAAATATTCTAACAAGCAGATTTGTCATTTGTTACATGATCCGTATCCCCAATGTCTAGATTTCCATAACAAATTCAGAAATCATACAAATTTTTATCATTCTCCATAAATATATTCATATTCATTACTTCATAAATCATACAAACATGCGTACACGTACTTTTGTACACACATTTCATCCACTCCCACCAATCTCACCATCCCTAAAACAGCTACCGAAGCGGATTACGTGTTCGATCAAGCAAACCTGCCATAATCACTCGTTTCTTGTACTGCTCCGACTCAGTATCCATCAACCGAGTCGTGTTTGTAACCGACTTGACTCGTTTAACCCGTCTACAAGGCACCAAGTAGAACCAGATTGAAGTACATAGAATAGAGTATATCCTTCCGTACATCACCAACACCACAAGGCTTAAAAGAAGAAACAAACACCAACGAATGTTCAAATTGGATTTGATTGTATTGGATGAAACCAAAGTTCTCGAATCGAATGAATCTGGTTGTGATAATCCGTTGTGGTGTGATGATGATTGAGGTACGGAGTTTGATTTTGCTAAAGGTGTTGAGATTGAAGTGTCATGATCCGCTAGGGATGATGATCGATTTGGTTTCTGTAAGGATGATGAAGTGGATGAAGTTGGATGATTAATATCTGATAAATCTGTTGGAGATGATGATGTTTTTGGTTCAGATAACCACCGAGAATTGGAGTTTGTGGATGAAGAGGAAGAACTGGAGTATGATGAACTGGTGGTTCGTGAAGAAGATGATAGTAAATTCGAACAACGGCTTGAAGAATCTTCGATGTCTGTTTGTTCTTTAGCGGAGGTGTTGATATCGTCGGATGGATTGCAGGTTTTCTCGATTGATTGAAATGATTCGCATGTGTCTGAACTGATTGAAGGTTTTGATGAACTGCAAATCTTCTTCACCTGTAGATCAAAACATGCAAATTAATGAATTATGAATGTCTGTATCGATTTAGAAGATCTAGAAGATGAACATTCACCGATTTCAACAGAAATTACAACGAAACTTGTAATTCATTCAAATTCAGAGTCATATACATCAAAAGCAAAGCGTAATCAAAACGATTAAACTGCAAAAACTGAATACAGATATTAACATATCAAGCGGTTTTCCAAAAAGGAATGAACAACCAACCATGAAGATCTAGAAGATGAACAATCAACGATTTCAACACAAATTACAGCATAACATATATCAAAATTCAAATCTATACAAAACAACGGAAAATCAAAACGATTAAACCGCCAAAATTGAATACTGAATTCAACAAATCAAGCGGTTTGCCAAAGCGAATGAACAACTAACCATGATGATCTAGAAGATGAACAATCAACAATTTCAACACAAAAATCATACATCAAATTCATATCTATCCAAGAACGAAGCAAAAACAGAACAATTAAACCGCCAAAATTGAATAAACATTCAACTAATCATGATGAATCACAACAAAACATACATCAAATTCATATCAATAACAAAAACGAAGCAAAAACAAAAGGATTAAACCGCCAAAACTGAATGCAGAATTCACCAAATCAAGCGGTTTGCCGATAACAAATGAATAACTCACCACGAAATCACAACAAAACATACATCAAATTCATTTCAATTCACATCCACACACAACCGAAGCAAAATCAAATCAATTAAACCGCCAAAACCGAAACTACAAATTCAACGAATCAATCAACCAATTCACCAAAACAAACGAACAACTAACCATCACAGAATCAAACAAAACCGCCTTAAGCAACCGAGCCACGCCTCCGCTACACGAGCTCCGTTCACCCGATCGATCATCAACCAAACCGACATCCCGAACAACGACGACGTTTTCCTCCTCCTTACGACCACCAACCGCCACCAAATTCCTTCTTCCCACCCGCCCATTGTTAAAACTCCGGCTATCCGAATTCCTATACGAAATCGGTCTTTTGTCGGCTGCGAAAGACCGAAAGCAAGACGTGAAGAGCTTGCTCCTCCCTCTCTTCTTCATTATCTTATGATCCGCCATGGTGTTGAAGAGAGAGAGGGAGAGAAAGAGAGAGAAGAATCGATGGTGATGTTTGTTAGGGTTGCAGGTTGTGTAGGGTTAATAGAAAGAACAATTGAAGGGTTTGATGATGATGATGATGATGAGAAATCAGAGTACATGAGCAAGAGTGGCCGAAATTGCCGCTCTTCGTCTTCCCCTGTTTGCAATCGACAGTTTTTAAATAGTTATATGAACTGATTTCGATTAATGGCCCCTATACTATCAATAACTTGCTATTTGTTTTTAACCGTGTTTTTGGAACGTGACCGGACTGGTCGGACTTGGAACCGGTCATAGAACTGATCGGATTGTACCTACTTGGGTTGTTTTCATTTGAACCAACCGGCTATCAGTCAGACCGGTAAACATTACAAATCGGATCGGATGGTCGAACTGGATTTTACATTATTTTTACTTGCTTTATTTTTCTCCTCTGTATCTCATTTCTTTCATTAAATTAGTATTTATACTACAACCTAATGTTTGATCATTAAGTTTCATTTGTTTTCGGTTCTTCATAATAAACTGGAAAAAAAAACTATACTTATAAACCAATGAAAAAATGCAACAAGTTTAAAAAATATATGAAAAAATAGAACGAATACAACTAAGTTTTTAAGAAATGAGCATATTTATATGTGAGAAAAAAGGCATATCATGAAGTTATTTAGCTTATAACAACATAACCAAACAAACATAACAAAATGTTTATCGACATAGAAAAAACTAGATCAAGTTTAAAACATCTCTATATAACAAAACATGTGAATATGACGCATCATTTTATTGCGTCTTATTTGATGGCATGAGCTGAATAATAGAAAATGTCGAGTATATTACCATCAAAGAATTAGTAGTAAGATGGAACAAAAGTTTTCAAGCAAAAAGTTAACAATTAGAAGTTAACAATTAGAAGTTAACAATTAGTTAAGGGGTCACTGCAAAACTAAAATATACATAAAAATATCAGGTATACAACCCGTTTAATTCAAAGTTAAAATATACAAAAACCGCCCTACATGTTTTTCAAAATTGGCATCTTTCTAATTTCCATTGATTGGATAATGGCATCACCCTTTTTCATTAACAACAAATGGAAACATGACATTAAATTGAAGGGCCCAGATTTATTATTTAATAGTAAGTTTAATTTGACAAAAACCGCTGGATCATGTTGACCGTTTATATGGTTTGAGCCCGATTAGATTTGTAGCCGTCCATTCACCTACTTATGGTTTGTATTTAACAGGTTTATTAATGAACCGCAATTCTACAAATTTAACACTAATTTATCACCACTTAATATCAAAATGTGTTCATAAGTAGTCACTAAGGTACATTTTGTAGGTAGATGCATTAAGCCATTAACTTTATATAAGAAATTGAGGTGTAAATCTTAGACGGTACATATCTAGTTGATTAATAAAAGTAGATTATGACTTATTCTAAAAAATTAGTTTATGTCATAGTAAAGTAAGAAATACCAGACGTCGATCATTGTTCTAAAGTATTGATTTTAAGTGGAATTACATGTTTAAACATTTGTGAAACTCAAGAGTGTCATGTTAATAATTGGATTATATGTGCATCGTCCCGCTTTGGATTACTAGTAGACGAAACCTTTAATCTGGGCTACGTTTATTAAGCTTAGGCTCGTTAACGATCAACCCACTAGGGTTGACCCACTACATTTATGAGCCTTGTCTCGATTTGGGTTACTAGTAGACGATAACTTCTAATGGTTTTCTTTGATGTTAACGATTTAGGGTCGGGTTCAGGGATATGAAGAGCATGTTCATGTACACCTCCATATGGTCACTAATGGAGTAATATTGCCGGTTCATATGGTCTAGACCGGTTTTTATTCATCGGTCAACGCCACGACTACTTTCACTATTAATTTCTTTTTTACGTTGATTTAAGTAAGCGGATGGTTGAAGACGTGTGAATTGCAACCGTCAAATACTTTGCGTTGATTTTTGACTACTACTTGATCAAAGGTTCCAACTTCCAGGTCCTAATATTCTATGATTTATCATCAACCATTCAACCCATTTATCTTTATCTTTACTACCTTATCTTTACTACCTTATAATACATGAAACTTGGGTAAAGTGGTAATTTCCACATATTTGTAAGACGCGCCTGTACGTCTCCTCTGAAACCCTTGCATTCAATCATCGGATCTCTTCAAGCTCCTCCATTGCTATATCCTCGCCACTGTTACTTTCCCTTCTTGCTTCACATCACTGGTCGAAGAAGATAGGAAGACCTTCATTCAATCTCCTCCATTACCCTCGCCGACCTTTTACACCTTCCCAATCGATGGTTTATATATCTAACTTTCTATAAATTCTCTTTTTTCATCAATTTATACTCACACATCGAACAACCACTGGCATCTACAAGTTTCGTGAAGCTATTTCACCGTGGATCGGTCACCAATCCTTCAATCAACATCCGGGATCTTCCTTCTCCGACGATGTAACTGCAGTCTGGCGTCCGAATTCGGGTAACCGTTTCACTTCATCTATGTATTCATGTTTGGTGTTATGTTCTCCCCTTATAAGTGTGTTATTTTTTCCCCGAACCAGGTAACCACAACAATATCCTTGTCGTCGGCTGTGATCTGTGGTTCAAAGGTACTATTTTTTCTCATTTGTTGAATCTGTAGAGCCATACTATGTTTGAATTTCTTGAATTGGTAGCCAGAGTAGGTAATTAGTCTGTTAATAGTTGCAATTGAGGTCCTCGCTTTTGAAATTTTAAACCTTGTTTTCTTGATTTCATAACATTACTACCTGATTGGGTCACTGATAGTTAAAATTCAACTATGTGCTTGACCAGCTTTCCATCCATTTAGGGTTGTGTACACAAGGTGAGTTTCTCCTTCTGTTAATGTTTTCATGGTGTTGAAACCGGGAATTTGGGTTTAAGGGGAGAGGGGTTGTTTTTGTATGCTGCTAATGTTCTTTTTTGCCTATTCTTTTGGACTGTTAAAATGAAATATGGATTTGAAATCAGTATTATTTCACTCTTATGAGGTATATCAAAAATTGCATGGAAAAAGAAATAGTGTGCTAGCTTCATTCATAATGAAATGCATGACAAAATACAGCAAGGTATATTACTAAATGTAATCTAATGTTGATCCATCCCTTTCATCGTCTTGTGCTTTTAGCAAGTTATTGATTCTTTTATTTACTCGATTCATGGAGTGTTACTTTGGTTGTTTGGTTGACGAGTAGCAGGGATATATTGTCTTGATGGGTAGTGTATTTAATTTTCTAACATAAGTTAAGTATGTTTATAGTTTATTTTAGCTTTTTGTTTTCTAACTTTTCAGTTAAGTGGAAGTTTGCTGTTAGATTTAGGGAGCAACTTTGGACGACCATCTATTTACTTGTGCAGTCTTCCATTGGGGAACTATGGGAAGCTTTTCAAGAATGGAGTGCTTATGGAGCTGGAGTTCCATTTTTGTTGAACGGCATACACCCGATTACTCAATATTATGTTCCCTTTTTATCAGGGATGCAGCTCTACATTGACCCAAAAAACTGCATACAAGGACTGGGTGAGTATTTCTTGTTTTTGTTTTCTTTGTTCTTGTTACTTGATTATTACATCTTAAGGTTGCACCTATCCATGTTAACTGCTTTCTTGTAAAGGACAAAAATTTATTTTCATCTGTTTGATATCATACAAGAATGCTATAAATTTACTATATGGAGTTGGATCGCAATAAAACATTACGATGCATAAAATTTTTATGTGATACATAGATTTTTAGATAGCTACTAGCATTATATAGTTCTTCCATGTTGCTTTTGAAGATAAGTTATGTGATTGAGGAGGTTTTCTATAGATTATGTAAAAGGTATGAATTTGTTATACCTTCATTTATCCATCACAGCAGCAAAACTCTATAAAGGAAACATGAATAATTATGACACGCGATGTTTCTACAACGTTGATATGTCATTCATTACTTTATTTCAAGCATGTGTTTTATTAATTAGGTCATTGGATTCACTTCCTTATTCGTTCACCGGTCCTTTTAAAGGAAACACGATTCATAAAAAGATATCTTTTGTTGTTAACGTCGTAGCAGTGACGTAGCTTATATTTAATGTGGTCTTGTCGTTTATGAGAACATAAGCGAAACAACAGGACGAACTACATTATTAGGCATTAGTGCATTACATGTTAGTAGGTTATATTTCTTATACAGGATTTATCTAGACATTTCAATATAAAAAGCTCATGATACTTTAGTTAGGAGGAGGGAAACTACTGTCTATGATAAACTCTCCTTCTTTCTAGCAGTACATTACCATCTTTTTATAGGGTTTATACTCCCAGTTAAATCTTGTTTCTTTCAGTTTCTACGCACTCGTCATGCATGGTTATCAAGTTTGTTGCATGCTTGTATTTGAACATCCTTGAAAATCACTAAATTATGGGGAATGAGATGTTTTTGGTTGTTATGAACAATGTGATATTGCTCAGGATAACATATCTAATGTATCCGGAAGCAAAAAAAGTAGGAATCATTCATAGATATTCTATCTGTGATCTGTGTTGTTACTTTGTATCCCAATATATATTTGA
>BJCN01306979.1:0-13032 GCA_018326445.1 Flaveria brownii
TCATTCTTTATCAGTTAGTACAGTTACCAACTTTAGTTGGTAACCAAAAAGGTAAGTCATGGACATGTCATGACTACCTTATCTAGAATAATATTTTATCTTAAATACCTTACTATTAGCAATGTAGTATTTGTTTAGTAGTAAGTTTCCAGCTGGTAATCTTCTGTATAACTGGCTGTAGATAGTAGCATATATAGTTCTCATTGTAAACTCAGTTAGTAAGCTTGTAAGAATCTTGTAAACTTTGAGTTAAGAAGTAATATATACAAGTATCTTAAAAATTACTTCTTGTGCCTTGCTTACTTAGTATATTATTATCAACTTTTAAAGGATTCTGCTTCATCATTAGAGTGAGACTTAGTGAGTTTAAGAGAAAACATTTGTGTTGAGTGATCAAAATCGATCCTGCAGTTTTTTAATAGTAAAAAAAGGCTTTTAAACACACGTCCGAAACTAGTTAAAATGTAACATTAAAAAAGAAAAAAAAAGGTAAAAGAAAAGAGGCTACCCATGGCAACGGCCATATAGTTATTTTCAATTTCTAGGCCTTTTTTTGGCTTATTTAGTTATTTATCCCACATGTAAGTACAAATGGGTAGCAAGTGTTTTGGCGTATTTACCCCGTCACCAAAGACATTTCCACTGGACACTTTTATTACAACTGTTTCATTGATACTCTATTTCTTTTTAACTGATATCATGGCAATCAAGATAAAGTAATCTGAATGCACACCAAGTGAAAAAAATTGCATTTAAAAGAAACTAATTCTCTTGAAACTTGAATGTATATACAACTCGGTATGCGTATAACCTCACCTAAATACAAATCAATAATTATAGGGCTAGACTACACGTGCAAAAAGAGTTTTAATAATATAGTCAAAGCCTCAATGGAGGCCATATACATATATATTGTGTATAAATAACTGTTTTAAGTGTTTCTTATCTTGTTAGTTTTGTTGAGTTTTTAGCAGGGCTTGCTTACACATGCAATCTGGCATGGGATATGTAAAAAGTGAGGCGCTTGGCTTCCTCACTTCACTTCCCTTTACGTCACTATGATGAAGCATTTCCCGCAACTGCCTCTGAAAGCTCTCCCATCTGAAAGAACATCGTCATTAACATATCAACTTGTAGATTTTGCTCAGTTCAGAAAGCATATCTTAAAGGAAACAAGTCAAATGTCACCCAATGTGTCTATAAAACCTCTTGAATCAGTTTTTTTTTGTGTGAAAATTCAATTATTACTAAAACTAATGTAACTTTTGTATCATATATGTCGTTGATTCTTGAGAGACAAAAAGTGTTTCAGTGCAATCCAATCCATTTCATCCTATGAAAAAAGATCATCTACCACTTTTAATAGAAAAACTAGAAAGAACAGATGTCTCTTACCCAATAAAAACAAGCCTAAATGCTCTTTATGGCAAATTTGAAACTAAAGACCCATTCTTATTTTTAACAAAAAAGAATCCCTTAACAAAATTTTAGCATATTAAAGTTCATAAAGTTGTGGGAAGTACATAAAAACCACTAAACTCATATAAAATGCAAGCACAAGCAATTTTATTTAAATAAGTTTCTTTAAGAAACATTGAATGTCACTTTTACTTGGCAAATGAAAAATAAAAAAAAGCATATTGGTTAACTATAGTATTGGCCATTTTATTAAAACAAAGTTAGCCCACATTTTCCTTTTGGATTCACTAAATGAAGTCGACCATGATTTAACCTGTTTAAATTGTTTAGGCCACTTGACACATTTAACATTTATTATATTTTTACAACTGATCGTTACAAAGCGAATCAACATGTTTTCGTATACCAGAACTTGACCCCACATTGCTATGGGGACGCAAAACCGTAAAAAATATAAATGTCAAAAGCTACAAGCGATCCTGCACATTAAAAATAAGAAAAATAAAACCTGTGAAACTTTATATAAAAAGCGAAACAATCACAAACCTGACCGTTCTGCGATATTGTTAATAATATTTAAAACTTAATACCAAAAGTAATTAATAATGTCAGCAAGTTGATAAAATGGCCACATCACAAAGAAAAAAGGCAAATACCTAAGAAATAGCATTGATAAAAATAATCACGTACAAATTCAGATCTTATAAAGAGCATATGTTAAAAGTTGGAGGGAAAAAAAGAAAAAAAAAACTGTAGAAAAATCAGAACCTTGAATCAGTTTTGATGACTTTTACGTTTGTGTTTCGATAAAATTGTACATTACAACGTACAATGGCATATTCAGAATATTTAAAAAAAATTAAATTCAAAATTTATAAGAGAAAAACAAAATAAGGGTGAAGATGGGGTCTAGCTCCCTTTGAGGTCAAGGATTCAAGCCCCACGCCCCACCTACGACGGGTTAGTGAATGTGTAGAGATAGGAAAACATTAAATGTGTGTTTGAGTTGCCATGTTGAAAAATAATAATAACAAATAAATAAATAATTGTGAGAGTGGAAAAAAAACAAATGGATGTGCATAGGGTATGAAGTGTAGATATAGTTAATCAAAATAAAAATTTTCAGTATCATTTATGTAAATTTAAGAATGCTCACACAAGCGCTGATGCAAGTGTGCCTTAAAAACTTGTACAATAACCATAAACGCTTTGTGATTTGCCTTTTAATATATAATCAATTAATGGAAATTGCCATCGGTATTTGACATTCGAGTCAAACATTGCTACAGGTCCCTTATTAATGTCAATAAGCTCTTTCGTTATTTGTGCTAGATTAATACGAATATTATTATAGACAAAGAAAAATGGTTACCTGATATGGGGACTATCAAACAGTTGAGCTAATTTTCTCTTGTCAGGTATTATTGTTTTGGCATGTCCTTCGTAGGAATAGCGTCTATGACCAATTAAAAAGTGAGGGAAATTTCCACCCTGAGTGGTCACAAAAACCTCACTATATAGACATATTGTGTAATCAAGTGCAGCCAATCTTGATGAGTACCCCTGCAGAAAATCAGCAATTTTAAAAACATTTCATTATACATGCAAAATTTTTAACAATTATAAGAGGTGGCAAAGGCTAGAGGGTTTACTGATTTAACTCATCATCCAACCTGCTTATTTTGCAATTTATAATTACGAGCATAACAGTATTAAGTCGTATAAAAAAATAAAATATCCATAAAAGGTGAAGAAGTACCATAAATGGAGCAAGCTCCTCAGGTGAAGCTAATGTATCCTTGGTTTCTAAGCGTGGAAACATTTGTTTAAGTGGTGCCATATATTTTTCAGCCTTGTATATTTTACCAGCTGCCACATACACGGATGTATTGTTATCAAAACCCATGCCCCTAAGCATCATTCCAACCTATATTTCGGACAAGCAAAAAAATTTTCAGTTTTATTGGCATGAAACAAGAAATCCATAGCAAGAATTTGATATATCCATTTCATGTCTCGCAACGATAAAATAAAGTTCATATAACGTGAAATTCAATGTTTTCATAAACAAGCTTCCTCTATAATCTATCACGCAGATTAGTTCTACAGGTCAAAGAGAAGAACATATTTAGTGGATTTTGATTTTGGTGTGTAGCTGATTTTTCAAAAGGATAAATCCCAGCAACCCCACCATTGTGAAACTGATGTCCATGCCCGGCTAAACAGATCCTACTTAATCGATGCACGGGAATAAAACTATATTGAAGAGTAAAAAGTTACCTATGTACCCTATCTGTTAACCTAATCTGGCTTCTGCTCCGATTTCAGAAAACATGATGCTTTTTTCACAAAAATGTGTCATTTTTTGTCAATTTAATTTCTTTAATAATCAGAATTTGTCACAACAAAATGCATCCAACATGCATGATGTAATTCGTTTATAGAACTTGTTTGACATAGTTGTAGGCCATACCTCTAGGGGAGTTAAAGGGCATTTTCCATCCATCCTAATCGCACCTGGTCTTATTATTCGATTCTTTTTTCGGAACTTTCCTCTCCAACTTCTTTCACGAGCAATATCCATTTCCCGTTGTTCTTCCTCACCGCCATCATACACACAACATGAAAAAGCAACCATGTCCTTCAAAACAAACCTTTCAGAAAAGTTTAGTGAGAATGTCTATGTAGAGCTTATGTGCAAGATAAAATGTGCAAATATGTATTAGTTGGGATATGGGGAACAGGTTGGAACTGGGTGGGTGAGGTCGGGCCAAACCACAAGCACTCTAAATCATTTTCATTTTTAGTGTGGTAAAAATAATCTGAGTCTTTTCATAAATCTGAATACACGTATGTTGACTTGCAACCCATTTTACCGGTTAGACATTAGACATAATCTGATTCGCCCTATTTACAGGTAAATGAGTGAAATTTCCACCTCTTCAAAACGGAGATGGACTGAAATATATTTCCCGTCACTGCTAGAACTATTCCGGATCATTTTATCAACCATTTTTGCTGCAAGTGTGCGTATAGGTTCTGAAAACCTAAGTGCCCCAAAATTTGATAAACATCTAAGCCCTTGGATTTTTGAAGGAACAGCATGAGCCAATCTATTGGAGAATGGTGCAATACGTACTGCCCTGCACAATCAATAACGAAAGGGAGTTAACAATACAATTGTTCTTTGTCGCATAAGGAGACAAGTATTTAGAATGTACCACTCTCAGATTATAAAAATTTCCAACTTGCATGACTCAATGTTTGATTTTTCTATTTTTTCACAATATAAATTTTTAATGAGAGATTTTACAATCTCCGAGAAGAGCTCCATATATTTGTTGTAGATCATAAAGGCCTAGAGAGCATGTTTTATACTAGTCCAAAAGTATCCCAAAGAACAATCTGACAGATAACTCGATGTTTGATTTTTCTATTTTTTCACAATAACATTTAATGAGAGATTTTACAATCTCCGAGAAGAGCTCCATATATTTGTTGTAGATCATAAAGGCCTAGCGAGCAGTTTTATACCAAGTCCAAAAGTATCCCAAAGAACAATCTGACAGATAAATAAATGGCAACATATTTTAACTTCATTTCCAACTTGGTCACCCAACCTCAAATATCATTACGTTAACAAGGAAACATTTAAAACACTAACATGGTTGAATGGTGAACTCTTTTCTAATGATGGATGGTTTTAAACAGATTCTCAAAACTAAGGTGATTTTGTTACTGACATTTGAAGTCCAATGACTAATTACAATAGAACTTTTAATGATTTCATTACTGACATTTGAAGTCCAATGACTAATTGCAATAGAACTTATGAGAATGTATTCCTATTAATTGTGATTTACCCTACCTTAAAAAATAATTTTTACGGTAAAGATATGGGATATGATGCTTCAGATTGGTCGAGGGAACAAGTACTTTGTAGCCTGGTTTCTTTGACACAAAAGGTGAACTCTTTTCTAATGATGGATGGTTTTAAACAGATTCTCAAAACTAAGATGATTTTGTTACCGACATTTGAAGTCCAATGACTAATTACAATAGAACTTTTAATGATTTCATTACTGACATTTGAAGTCCAATGACTAATTGCAATAGAACTTATGAGAATGTATTCCTATTAATTGTGATTTACCCTACCTTAAAAAATAATTTTTACGGTAAAGATATGGGATATGATGCTTCAGATTGGTCGAGGGAACAAGTACTTTGTAGCCTGGTTTCTTTGACACAAAAGGTGAACTCTTTTCTAATGATGGATGGTTTTAAACAGATTCTCAAAACTAAGATGATTTTGTTACCGACATTTGAAGTCCAATGACTAATTACAATAGAACTTTTAATGATTTCATTACTGACATTTGAAGTCCAATGACTAATTGCAATAGAACTTATGAGAATGTATTCCTATTAATTGTGATTTACCCTACCTAAAAAAATAAATTTTACGGTAAAGATATGGGATATGATGCTTCAGACTGGTCGAGGGAACAAGTACTTTGTAGCCTGGTTTCTTTGACACAAAAGGTGGCAACTCAAACACGTTTACTCACAAACGGGTCAATTTCATTTAAGATTTATCTTTAGCCAAATTGACAAACTTATCAAAAAGGGAAACAAACCAAATGGTCAAATGAGTGAAATGGCTTGAAATTCCTCTGAAATATATTTTTAATGCTCACCTCCTAGATCATTCTATTTTATAGAAAATGATTATTATTATTATAGTAACATAGATATTGTACTCATATTCACTGCAATAACTATATATAAAAGACAAACAAAATGGACAAAACATGTTTGTGGGTCAATTCAACTCGTACTAAAAAAACCCGTTTCAACCAAAACCCAGTTTAACTAATTAGCCAACCCACCCAATTTGTCACAACAAGCTCACAGAACTCCCTAATACAGAAATACTATAATTTTAAAAATATAGAACGAAAAGTAGAGTGAACTAGAGACATCATATGTTCTGTTGAATTCACAAACAAAATCTGTTTATGAGTGAAGCAAAAGATTGGTTCACATAGAGATTAATGGGAACACAGGATAAGAAAAAAGCATTTTTAAGAAAGCAGTCACGCATTTACATACCCTAACTCTAGAAGCCTTGGTAGAACCTTCTGAAGATAGTAAGTTGGACTTGACCAACCTTTGACTCTTAAATTCACAATATTGCTTATGTTGTTGTCAAAACGCTCCAATATATCTTGGGGTAATTCTTTAACCACATTTACATGATGTCTCAATGCATATATGAAGAACTCCTCATCAAATATATCCCCAAACTTGCTGCAGTATAGAAGGAAGAAAAAGGAATAGTTACAAACTCCCAAATGTATCATACAACATGAATGAAGTCCCTAAAAAGCACAATAGTGGTGCTTGGACGTGACAAATGGGGAGTGGCAAATGTGTGGGCAAGTTAGGTTTCACCTGTTCACTTTACGTCCACTTTTCAAGAAAACTACAAATAATTTATTTTGTCAAATATGATCACATAAGGTGTATAATATATCATTAGAATAATAATCTACACTTCCTAACAACACTACATAAGTGGTTGTTGCGTTAAAAACACTTTTAGCAACCATCAATCCGTTGGCTAAATAGGTTGGTTTGACCCTTTTAGGTTTAAACATAATAGCACAAAGAAAAGAGAAAATGACTCTAATGCTAATGTAGCTCTAAAAAAATAATCATGTAAATAGAGAAGATGTTGATAGAGCCTGGCTAAATAGTTCAAGGGATTTTGGGTCATTATTTATAATTAATAAGGAGCTGTTTTTCTTGTGGTCAATGTTATTAATATGGTGAAGCCATGGAGGGGGTTTAGTACTTTCCTTTTAGGAGTCGATTTCTTTTATTACTTACTTCTTGTTGTTTACCACCTTAGAAGAATAATAAATAGGGTTAGGGGATCAACATTTAGGCATAAAGGAAAATATATTCAAGTCCTTGGACTTTTGGAAAAGTGCAAGTCCGGGTTCGTGGGAACCATCTTGTACTTTCTATTAGTTTAGTGTTTGGTTTAATAATATTCCAATTTAGTTCTTATCACCGATGCACTGTTCTAATATACATACTCTCAATGTAGTTTACTTATATAATTTTCTAACAGAAACTCATCTAAAGAGTAGACATCTACAAACCACTTGATGAAGAGACTTCATCGAAATGTCATGAATACTTTGAAATGACCACTTGCAGGTGAATAAAATTAGGTCGTAAGAGGCTCTAAGCATTTGGTCAGGTACTCTTTCTTTGACCAAGGGGAACCCAAAATGATTGCTCATTATGATCCGTTACATCATCATTTTGTATGCATATTGTTCCAATTCTCTCAAGTACATCTGTACAGATATATGCACTTTATACTTCTTACTAACTTTTCTAAATATGATTATTTCGACTTTAGAAAATCGTTACGATGATCAATTATTGTGGAACACTACAAAGTACCGATCATTGCAACTTGAAGTCACAATAATCACTTAAAAATGACATTTAAACATTTCAAAATTTTTACATTTAATTTAAAGCGAATACGAAAAGGGACAACAAGAAAGTTGGAAGATTACATTCACAGAGAAATAAAAATAAGAAAAATAAAAAGCTACCTTGAATCGCGCCACACACTGTTCAAATGAAATATTGGAATCACAAGCGTGGCATTCAGTAGGCCTGCTACTGCCACTGCATCACATATCTGTTATGGTAACTAAATAAGTACAATAATCTAACATATAAGCATATAGTGTAACAAAGATACCATAATAATAAATGCTTTAACTATAGCTCAATGTAAAGCTACTTTCTTTTTAGGACATGAATATAATTAATCTCTACTTGTAATGAAGCTCGAACACTAACACCTTTTTCTGTATGGACAATGGATCCACAAATATACACACGTAATACAAAGGAAATATTGCAAGATAACTATTCAAGTTTTAAGCATTTCTTAGAAAAAGTACCGATAATCTTTGTTGGTTCAGCCCGCCATTTGCTTCAATTATGAGGAACCCATTTGATTTTGGTAGTTCTGGAATTGTAACATATGAACAAATTTTAAGACAGGATTGGTATTAACGTGCTTGAAAAAACCAACTTCAATTCAGTTTTCTGGATCAAGCTATAGTCGAAACAACAAACCTGCTTGAGAATTTTGAAGATTATTGCAAGGTTTCCACGATTGATGCAGCTTCATGTCCCAGACATTTAACATCTGTGAAGAAAATTACAACTTTAGGCCTCAAAAACAAAAATGTAGAAACCATGAAAACAAAAGAATGAAATTAATGTGTTCATAAAGAGGCTAATCACTGAATAAGATTAAACTGAAAAGAATGGAGTTGATGACAACTTCATGTTCCAGACATTTATCATCCCTTATCACAAGCCATAAAAAAGCAATAGTTAAAATGAGGCTAATCACCAAACAAGATTAAACTAAAAGTAAAAAATGTTGATGACATCTTCATAATTATCATCAAGAATGTAGATTTACCTAAATCATAAGTTTTCAAAGCACATTAATTCTTCAATATAAAAGCACCTCAAATCTAACATTGACACAATAATCAAGCATGTGGATCACACTTTCCATGTGAACATAAAGTTGTTAAAAACAAAAGGCATTGAATAACTATAGCATTACTATGAATAAGATGAAAGGAAATAACAATTTCTTCATATAAATTGTAGCTTGCCGGTGCCGGTTCCCTAATGAGTAAAGATATAGTAGGTTCAAAACCTATTTCCTCCCTTGACTCCCCGAATTCGAATTAACCTAAGTTATATATGCTCTGTCTTTAATAACCTAAAATCTAACACAGTCATTTTCCTAACAAAATAATGTGAATAAGATGACACAAAATTGATTATATCCTCTTCAAAGATATCAACAAAAATGTAAATTCTAGTTAATTTAAATTATAAGTTTATAAACACCCACACTTTCTAACTACATCATCAAAATGAACATGTACATCACACTTTCCATGTGCAAACAAAGATATTAAAACAAAAAAACATTGCATAGATCCATATATCAATGAACATTACCAAGTCATTGCTTCGATTATTTTCGGCTTCTAAATAGGGCCGCAAGTGTTGAAAAACCTGAGGGCTTCGGTACAAAGACCCTAAAGGAGCTGATTTAACAGAATTTCCATTATTTTTACTACTCAAACCAACATCAAAACCCATTGTACCCATATACAAGAGCATTGCAGATACGTATAGAAGGGGGGCAAATAATAAAACCCCTCGGCGCCGATACACCGCGGAAATTACAACATACACCCAGCGCTCCACAAAGCTCTGCAGCTTCACATCTACCCCTCCACCTCCACATCCACCTCCACCGCCCCGGAAACCGCTGCCCCCTTTATGCCTGCGAAATCTAGGGGAGGAAGGGGGTGAAGGGCTCCCGCTTCCGCTACTTGACCGTCCCAAGCGACTGTAACCGTGCATTTTGTGGGATCTTGCAGTAGATTTCAACAATTCCTACACCAAAAAAGATTCTTCTAACATTCTTCCAAATCTCACAGTTTCAAAAAAAGTTCAATTTCAGATGATAAGATACACAAGCAATCAGCTCACTTACATGTAACAGTACGAGGTCGAATCTGGGTACCGCAAAGCTTCGTACTTTGGCAGAATTCTAATAATTTTAAGTTTGAAAAGGTAGGAATTGAGAGAAACCCGGATAAGAAAATGCAAAAAGAATCAATTTAGTTACAAGTAACAGTAAGAAGATGAATTTGGGTACGAGATATTGATAGAAGCAGTATAATGTCAGCGTCAATTATAGGGTTAGCTGTTGGTGAACAAAAATAACCGCGGGATATTGAATTGAGATGAACAGGTTCAAAGAGAGTAGCAAGCAGCTCAAGAACTCGGAAGCTGCAAATCTCATTAAAATTCTCACTTCAATTGCAACTTGCAAGAAGAATCATCACTCATCTGAAAGGAGAAAGTAAAGAGTCTTTAAGAGCGACTTTGGGACTCTCTTTCTTGGAGGAGCTACACCGACATTTCGTGGCACTTGTCGGCAAGCGCAATATGGCCGACGGAAATTAGTCGTATTGTTTTTATTTAAAAACTAGTAACTTTTGCGCGCGTGTTGCCGCGCGTATGCGAGTTTTAATGTAACCCAAATTAAAATCAAAATGAATGTTTAAAACCATAAAATCAATAAAATACACAAAGTAAAACACACCAAAACCCCAAATCCATAACACACCAGAACATGCGGAACGCAAAACTAAATAAAAGCCCAACACCATACACAAAACAAACGAAAATCAAAGTCGTAAGAAAACGACACAGTCCAAAATAGAAAACCGACGAAAATCAAAGCCCTAAAAAGAGCAAACAAAAGGAAAACCCAAACATTAATAGCGAGAATCGTCAGGGTATCGATAACGAAAGAAAAAAAGCAGGAAATCGGAGAAAGACAACGTCAACGAACCCTACAAATCAAAAACACGTGTCCAGATAAAAAAACCTCATCCCAAATTCTCGAGCCCACGCATAAAACAAATCATATTAAAACACAAATAAAAAAAATAAATAAACACACAAACAAAATAATCAAAGAATATTTTAAACAAAAAAAGGGAAAATCCCCAGGAAATCGGAAAAAGACAATGTCAACGAACCCTACAAATCAAAAACACGTGTCCAGATAAAAAAAAACTCATCCCAAATTCTCGAGCCCACACATAAAACAAACCATATTAAAATACAAACAAAAAAAAGGAAAAAAGTAAACACACAAACAAAATAATCAAAGAAAATTTTAAACAAAAAAAAGGAAAAATCCTCACCGACCAAAGCTTTTAATTAGTAATATAATGCTATTTTTAAAATAAAAACTTCATTTTATGAAAAACGAGAAACGAGTAAGTGCGTATTTGTGAACTTTGTGACGTGTTTTGTACCAATGATGTTAATATATTTAAATATATAAAAAAGACATATGAAATTACTACCGATTGATTTGAAGATTAAAATATAGATACAAATCAATGTTATGTCTCGCACGTTAGTACTTATTAATTTAAAAAACTTAATTCGAAAAAGAAATAAAAAGGCAGAAAACCAAAAGTTAAGATAAAAATAGTTTAAAAAACCCAAAAGAAAAGTGTAAGACCAGAAACCAAGAGTTCTCATAGTGAGCAATCATAACATAAAACATTTACATAATTCATCATTAAAATTAAAGTTTGCAGCGAAAAACTTAAAACATTAATTTCATAACTTAATTCATTTAATGTTTTGGCCCCTTGGCCTAATGGAAGGTTGACATACGTGTATAGAGGTTAGAAACATTAAAGGAATGATTTAGCATAGAAAAACTTCAAAGGAATTGGAACTAGCGGACTATTATGGCTCTTATGTGTTAGGCATAACTGTCCGCCAAGAAAAGAGTTTAGGATCAGGACATCAAATCTCATAGCGGACCACTAAGGGATCAAGGTAACGATCCCCTAAGCTCGTCACGGACTGCTAAGGGTTGACACAACGTTCTGCGAGTAATATTATGTTTGTAGATGCGAATATTTCATCTACAAGATTCGAATATACCCTTTTAAGGCGGTAGCGAACCGCCAAGGGTAGCGTAGCGGCCCACGATGGGGCCCCGTCAGGCAAAATGGGTATAAATGCCCAATAAACCCGATTATCACCATTTCCACACAATCTCACTGTAAGGTTTACACTTAAAACCTGATGCAACCAAAGCAAACAAAGAGCTCTTAGCATGCATGCATGAATTACAGAGTAAAAGGTACTTCGGAAGTTTTACACAACTCACAGAAAATAAGCTAAGTGTAAAATCTTTCGAAGCCAATTGACAAAATCTTCCGAAGCCAAATATGAAGTCTTCCGAAGCTTCAGAGAAAAGTCTTTCGAACCCAAGACTGATTTCTTTCAAAGACAGAGAAAACATGTTTTCTCTAATCACCTTTTGATAAAAAGCTAAACAACTTTCCGCTACCACTCTGAAGACTCACAAACTTAGATATGCTGGTCAAAATGTCTATGATTTTGTCAACTGTAGATTATGGTCATTGGTCTGTAACTTTCTACTTTTATACCTTTTATCCTTTTCGTAATATATCAGGATGTGAGTTATAGCATGTAATAGTCACAAGTCAAAAGGCATTCTGCCTTTCAACTATACATTGATCTTGTTGTCTAGATTAATGTTTCTAGCTGGCTTTCAAAGTATAGAAGGCTGTAGGCTATAGTATAAAGTGTCTCATGTTCTTGTATTTATCTTCATGCTTTGTAACACTTGTAATAAAACTTGAGAGCAATATACAATATTCTTGAAAACTAAACTTATCTTGTTCTTGTTTTGTCTCATACTTACTTGTGTTCTTAGTATCATCAATCTAAACCCGGTACCCTATTTGATTTGTTAAGTGTTCTAAGTCTCTACTCATTGTGAAACTAATTGTATTGATCACACTTACCTGGTCCTGCACTCACTCCCTGCCCTCCTTCTCTAGATGACTTCTACTCTCTCTCTATGACTTCAAGGCATTTAGGTGCTCATAGTGGACAATCAGAACACGC
>BJCN01306983.1:0-10319 GCA_018326445.1 Flaveria brownii
CCCCAAATTTCAAACCGTATGAACCCTAGAATTGAAATCCACCAAATTGAACATCAATTCGCAGTTGTTTTTGGAATTAAGCATAGGGCTTTCATTTCTAGACAAAAATCGAGTATGTAGGTATGTTCAATTACCCGATTTCATTTCGAATTGAAGATGAACACCCAAAGAACAAGTCGCGACTGAGGTGTAATCGGTTCAGGTTACAATTGTTGTTGGAAATCAAATTCCTTTAATATGAAGCTTCAACGGGTGTTAATGATTCAAAGCCCTATGTTAATTTCGAAGTTTGAAGCTCGAAGGAGGGTGAACACGTCAGTTGCAGGTTCACGATGAGGGAAGGATCGAACGAGGTGTTTGGGTGTTTTTCAGACGGATTTTAGTGTGTAGATAGATTAGAAATGATTATATAATTTATTTGGTCGAATTAATTTGATTATTATTATCGTTTGAGTGGTTTATGCGTTGTATCTGATTGGGATAAAGTGGGTGATTTCGTGAGTTGTAATCCGGTTGTTGAATCTTGCCCACGATTGTTTTGGTGCGTTGTGGGGTTTGAAAGACCGGGTTTTAAGTGCGTTTTGAAGGTCGCCGGAGGGTCGCCGGACTTTGGCCGGAATAGTGGCCGGAAATACGGGGTAGGGGAGAGAGAAAGAGGGTATTATAGTTATGGATGCATTTTGTCCATGAGTGGATCAATTTTAAAGGTGATTTGTTTATTTACATGTTTGTTTTTGCTTTCTATTTTAAAGTAGATACTATGTCACCTTAGTGGTGGTTTTGCTTGATTTTAGTGTCATTATTATCGAATTTAATTAAATTTGTTTTGGAGGGTGTTTAGAATGCTTGAGAATCGAAATGGCATAGTATGAATGGTTGTTACAGATAGCAAAAACTATGCATGTGAGATCTATTGTTGTTTAATGTTTTTATATAACTAGTTCCTATCTTATGTATTTTATTAAGTTTTCGTGAATAGTTTGATGCTAAAATCCATAATCGCTAAATTTCGATTGAAATAAAAAGAAATCTTATTTTCTTGGTCGTGTTACCTTCATTTGACTTCTTTTTCATCTATCACACATTGAGTTTCATATTTTACGTGCAATTACTTCCTTTACGTATGCATAATTTGTTTCTCGATTCTTGATGAGTGAATACGAGTTGTTTTATGATCTTTACACCTCGTATCCATAGTGTTGTGCTTAATAAAGGATTCCATGGATCAAAAATCGCCATCTGGATTAAAATAATCGGATTTATGAGCAAGAGTGTTCGAAGATGGTTGTGGATGCATTTTGTACATGAGAGGATTGATTTTAAAGGTTTTTTGTTGGTTTTCCATGTTCGGTTTAGCTTTCTATTGAAAGTAGACACGTGTTGTTTAGTTTGATTTTAGTGGTCATTATAATCAGATTTCAATAGATTAGTTTAGGTGAGTGTTCATAAGGCTTGATAATCGAAAAGGCATAGTATGAAAGTTTGTTACAAATAGCAAAAACTATACATGTGAAAAATATTATTGTTTAATGTTTTTCTAAAACTAGTTCCTATCTTATGTATTTTATTAAGCTTTCACGAATAATTTGATGCACAAATCTATAATCACCAAATTTTAATTGAAATAGAAAGAAATCTTATCTTCTTGGTCGTGTTTCCTTGATTTGACTTCTTTTTCATCAATCACATATTGAGTTTCATGTTTGCCATGTGATTACTTTCCTTAAATAACTATAATTTTTTTCTCGATTCTTATTGAATGAATACGAGTGGTTTTTTGATCCTGTACAAATTGTATCCATACTGTAGTGCTTAATAAAGGATTCCATGGATCCAAAATTCACCATTTGGATTTGTATCTTTGAGGAAGAGTGTTCGAAGATGGTTGTGGAGTGTTGTGGATGCATTTTGTGCATGAGTGGATCGATTTTAAAGGTGATTTGTTTATTTACATGTCTAGTTTTGATTTTTATTTGAAAGTAGATACAATGTTACCTTTGTGGTGGTTTTGCTTGATTTCAGTGTTATTATAGTCGGATTTAATTAGATTAGTTTTGGAGGGTGTTCAGAATGCTTGAGAATCAAAATGGGATAGTTAGAAAGGTTGTTATGGATAGCAAAAACTATCCGTGCAAGATCTATTATTGTTTAATGTTTTTGTATAACTAGTTCATACCTTGTGTATTTTAGTATGTTTTCATGCATACTTTGATGTTAAAATCGATAATCGCCAAATTGCGATTGAAATAAAAAGAAATCTTATCTTCTTGGTCGTTTTACCTTGACTTGACTTCTTTTTAATCTATCACACATTGAGTTTCATGTTTGTCGTGCAATTCCTTTCTTTACGTAGCTATAATATGTTTCTCGATTCCTGTTGAGTGAATACGAGTGGTTTTTTGATCCTTTACAACTCGTCTCCATAGTGTGGTGCTCAACAAAGGATTCCATGGATCAAAATTCTCCATTTGGATTAGAATTATTAGCTTTCTATTTTGAAGTAGACGCTATGTTTCCTTTGTGGTTTTTTAGTTTGAGTTTAGTGGTCAATATAATCGGATTTCAATAGATTAGTTTAGGAGAGTGTTCAGAATGCTTGAGAATTGATATGGCATAGAATGAAAGTTTGTCACAAATAGAAAAAACCATCCATGCAAAAAATATTATTCTTTAATGTTTTTGTAAAACTAGTTACTATCTTATGTATTTTATTAAGCTTTCACGAATAATTTGATGAACCAATCTATAATCACCCAATTTCGATTGAAATAAAAAGAAATCTTATATTCTTGGTCGTGTTACCTTGATTTGATTTTTTTTTCATCAATCACAGATTGAGTTTCATGTTTGCCATTTGATTACTTTCCTTATGTAAGTATAATTTGTTTCTGGTTTCTTGTTGAGTGAATACGAGTAGTTTTTTGATTCTTTAACTCATATCCATAGTGTAGTGCTTAATAAAGGATCCCATGGATCAACAAATTCACCATTTGGATTTGTATTTGTGAGGAAGAGTGTTCAAAGATGGTTGTGGAGTGTTATGGATGCATTTTATGCATGAGTGGATCGATTTTAAAGGTGATTTGTTTATTTACATGTCTCGTTTTGATTTTTATTTGAAAGTAAATACTATGTTACCATTATAGTGGTTTTGCTTCATTTTAGTGTCATTATAATTGGATTTAATTAGATTAGTTTTGGGGGGTGTTTAGAATGCTTGAGAATCAAAATGGGATAGTTAGAAAGGTTGTTATGGATAGCAAAAACTATCCGTGCAAGATCTATTATTGTTTAATGTTTTTGTATAACTACTTCCTACCTTGTGTATTTTATTATGTTTTCATGCATACTTTGAAGCTAAAATCCATAATCGCCAAATTTCGATTGAAATAAAAAGAAATCTTATCTTCTTGGTCGTGTTACCTTGACTTGACTTCTTTTTAATTTATCACGCATTGAGTTTCATGTTAGTCATGCAATTCCTTACTTTACGTAACTATAATTTGTTTCTTGATTCTTGTTGAGTGAATACGAGTGGTTTTTAGATTCTTTACAACTCGTATCCATAGTGTGGTGCTTAAGAAAGGATTCCATGGATCAAAAGTCTCCATTTGGATTAAAAATATTGAATTGTGAGCAAGAGTGATCAAAGATGGTTGTGGATGCATTTTGTACATGAGAGGATCGATTTTAAGGGTGATTTGCTTGTTTTCCATGTTCGGTTTGGCTTTCTATTTCAAAGTAGACACTATGTGTAAGGCCCCGTTCACGGGCACCTCACTGTTGGTCATTAATCGCACATAAAACATACAATTATTTAAAACATCACAGTGGAAATTAATTAAAACCATTCCATATATTTTAATGACAACTTTTGCAAAGTAATACAATACATTTAACTATCACAAAGCACTATAATTGCATTACATCACAAAAATGTCATTGTTATACTAATAAATGTCTTCCTAAAAATGCCAAGTAGCTGCCCCATGCCATCCTCAGCCACTTTTACCTACCAACTGGAAAATACATAAAAGTCAGCGTTGCTGAGTGAGTTCTAGTTTTATAAATAAAATACTTTACTTTTGATATAAACTATCTTTACTTTCATACACGGTCACGCATCATACGTACAGATAAAGAATATACTTTTAACTTTCATTAACATTCATTGCTCACCATCATATTCATAGCATGTTTTCATTTCATGCTTTTCAGTAACATTCTCTTACTTTCGTTCTCATTCTTTCGTATCGTACTTATTATCATTCTTTTACTTTCGTACTTGTTTACTTTCTTTCTTTCTTTCGTACGTTACGTCATTCTTTTACGTTCATATGTATTGATGAAAAATACCCCGAACATTGTGCACGAAGCTGATACTGGACCTGTGGTAGTTAAACCACGAACATTATGCACGATGCTGATCCAGTCACCAAGGGCAAGTCATCTCTCCCATTCATTCAACCAATTAGTGATGCCCCGAACATTGTGCACGAAGCTGATGCTAGACCTGTGGCAATTAAACCACGAACATTGTGCACAAAGCTGACCCAGTCACCTAGGGCATACCAAAGGGCCTTGTCAATATTAATAATTGACCCTGTGTGCATCCTTTGGGGTAGGTAACCCGCATCATAGTTGAGCTAACGTCAACATGGTCATGCACCTCCTTTCATTTGCTTGCAAGCCATTCTTTCGTTCATTACGTTTACTTTTCATCTTTGTTATCTTTCATTTGTTATGTTATTCTTTATGTTCTTTCATTCGTTTGTCATACTACGTAAAGTAATAACATAATACATAACGTATTTTATAATATAATATAAATACGTTTAATCATCATTTAAAGATAACACGTTATACATACCATACATCATTCATACATTCCATAAACCTAAAACATCCCATAATCATGCTTAAAATGGGTAATCATTACTCATAAGTCAACTTTGGTCAAACCCTAGACTTTCTGCTTTTTTTTGAAATTTCAGAAAATATTCTAAGTGTCTAGACGCATTGACACTATTTGGGCATTTCTGCCCTATTCAGATGTTTTGCCACTATGCAGATGTCTGGACCTATACTTAGTCATTCTTCACTTAGACGCATGGGCCTATTTGGGCGCATGGGCACTATTCGGGCGTTTGGGCCTAACACTTAGCCACTTTTCACTTAGATGCATGGACCTATTTAGACGCATGGGCACTATTTAGGCGTTTGGGCCTAACACTTGGTCACTTTTCACTTAGACGCATGGGCCTATTTAGGCGGTTGGGCACTATTCAGGCGGTTGGGCTTTTGGGCGGTTGGGAACACTTAGAAAATTAAACCATTGGACGCATGGGTTACTGTTCAGACGTTTGAGCAACTAACTTTTAGTAATCAATTCATTTTCAGTCCTAAATCCAGATCTAACATGTTCTAAGCTTAGTTTTTACATTCTAAGCAACAAAACACATTCTTAATCATAACCATAACATCATTTACACCCCAAAACAGACACCAACCCACATACATATTCGCACACAGATACGGGTAGAAACTCATTTTTATAAAACATGCACACATGCATTTTCCATCCCCAAAGCTGTTCAAAACATGTTAAAAAGGGGGATCTAGAACTCACCTTAGCTTCTTTCGAGTTTGAACCTTGCTCTTCAACTTATCGGACGTTTTTTTAACACCTAAAACATACTAAAACACACCATTCGAACATACAATAACACACATAAGCATATAACCGAGACTAAGTCGTCTAAAAACAACTTAAATATTACCTTAAAATTTGAATTCTTCTTCTTCTTCTCTCTAAAACTCGAATTCTCTGTTGTGTCTCTCTCTAAAACCGAAGAGGATGAAGTGTGCAGACCAAAATGGGCGGCCATACCACCTTTATTCACCAACTTTTATTCTTTTTGTCCTTTTGACACTTTTAACCCTTCTACTTGGGTTAAATTACATTTCTCCTCTTTATTCACCTTTATTCTTTCCTTTTTTCTTGTCTATAAAATATCCGGGTGTTATACTACGTTTCCTTAGTGGTTGTTTAGTTTGATTTAAGTGGTCAATATAATCGGATTTCAATAGATTAGTTTAGGAGAGTGTTCCGAAGGCTTGAGAATCGGAGTGTTCATAGCATGAAAGTTTGTCACAAATAGCAAATATTATCCATGCGAAAAATATTGTTGTTTAATGTTTTTGTAAAACTAGTTACTATCTTATGTATTTTATTAAGCTTTCGTGAATAATTTGATGCACCAATCTATAATCACCCAATTTCGGTTGAAATAAAAAGAAATCTTATATTCTTGGTCGTGTTACCTTGATTTGACTTCTTTTTCATCAATCATAGATTGAGTTTCATTTTTGCCATGTGATTAATTTCCTTACGTAACTATAATTTGTTTCTGGATTCTTGTGGAGTGAATACGAGTGTTTTTTTATCCTTTCAACTCGTATCCATAGTGTAGTGCTTAATAAAGGATTCCATGGATCAAAAAGTCACCATTTGGATTTGTATTTGTGAGGAAGAGTGTTCGAGGATGGTTGTGGAGTGTTATGGATGCATTTTGTGCACGAGTGAATTGATTTTAAAGGTGATTTGTTTATTTACATGTCTGGTTTTGATTTTTATTTGAAAGTAGATACTATGTTACCTTTGTGGTGGTTTTGCTTGATTTTAGTGTCATTATAATCGGATTTCATTAGATTAGTTTTGGAGGGTGTTCAGAATGTTTGAGAATCAAAATGGCATAGTATGATAGGTTGTTACGGATAGCAAAAATTATCCATGCAAGATCTATTGTTGTTTAATGTTTTTGTATAACTAGTTCCTATCTTATGTTTTTTATTAAGCTGTCACAAATAATTTGATGCACAAATCTATAATCACCCAATTTCTTTTGAAATAAAAAGAAATCTTATCTTCTTGGTAGTGTTACCTTAATTTGACTTTTTTTATCTACCACATATTGAGTTTCATGTTTGTCGTCTGATTACATTCATTACGTAACTAAAATTTGTTTCTCCATTCTTATTGAGTGAATATGTGTGGTTTTTTGATCCTTTACAACTCGTCTCTATGGTGTAGTGTTTAATAAAGTATTCTAAGGATCAAAAGTCACCATTTGTATTAAAATTAGTTTATTTGTGAGCAATAGTTTTCGAAGATGGTTGTGGAGTGTTGTGGATGCATTTTGTGCTTAAGTGGATCGATTTTAAAGGTGATTTGTTTATTTACATGTCTGGTTTTGCTATCTATTTGAAACTAGATACCATGTTACCTTTGTGGTGGTTTTGTTTAATTCTATGTCATTATAATCGTATTTCATTAGATTATTTTTGGAGGGTGTTTAGAATGCTTGAGAATCACAATGGCATAGTATGAAAGGTTGTTAAGGATAGCAAAAACTATCCATGCAAGATCTATTGTTGTTTATTGTTTTTGTATAACTACTTCCTATCTTGTGTATTTTATTAAGTTTTCGTGCATACTCTGATGCTAAAATCCATAATAGCCTAATTTCGATTGAAATAAAAAGAAATCTTATCTTCTTGGTCGTGTTACCCTGATTTGACTTATTTTTCATCTATCATAC
Source organism: Flaveria brownii (assembly GCA_018326445.1). NCBI lineage: Eukaryota > Viridiplantae > Streptophyta > Magnoliopsida > Asterales > Asteraceae > Flaveria > Flaveria brownii. Next base: position 7,602 of record BJCN01306983.1, read on the forward strand.
ATTGAGTTTCATGTTTTCCATGCAATTACTTTCTTTACGTAACTATAATTTGTTTCTCGATTCTTGTTGAGTGCATACGAGTGGTTTTTTGATCCTTTACAACTCGTATCCTTAGTGTGGTGCTTAATAAAGGATTCCATGGATCAATAGTCTCCATTTGGATTAAAATTATTGGATTTGTGAGCAAGAGTGTTCGAAGATGTTTGTGGAGGGTTGTGGAAGCATTTTAAGCATGAGGGGATTGATTTTAAAGCTGACTTGTTTTTTTTCATGTTCGGTTTAGCTTTCTATTTTAAACTAGACACTATGTTTCCTTTATGGTTGTTTAGTTTGATTTTTTTGGTCATTGTAATCGGATTTCATTAGATTAGTTTAGGAGGGTGTTGCGAAGGCTTGACAATCGAAAAGGCATAGTATGAAAGTTTGTCACAGATAGCAAAAACTATCCGTGCGAAAAATATTGTTGTTTAATATTTCTGTAAAACTAGTTCCTATTTATGTATTTTATTAAGCTTTCGCGAATAATTTGATGCACAAATCTATAATAACCCAATCTCGGTTGAAATAAAAAGAAATCTAATCTTCTTAGTCGTGTTACCTTGTTTTGACTTCTTTTTCACTAACCACAGATTGAGTTTCATGTTTGTCGTTTGATTACTTTCATTACGTAACAATAACTTGTTTCTCGATTCTTATTGAGTGAATTGGAGTGGTTTTTTGATCCTTTACAACTCGTGTCCATAGTGTAGTGCTTAATAAAGGATTCGATGGATCAATAGTCGCCATTTGGATTAAAATAGTTGGATTTGTGAGCAAGTATGTTCGAAGACGCTTGTGTAGTGGTGTGGATGCATTTTGTGCATGAGAGGAACGATTTTAAAGGTGATTTGTTTGTTTTCCATGTTCGACTTAGCTTTCAATTTGAAAGTAGACACTATGTTTCCTTTGTGGTTGTTTATTTTGATTTTTAGTGGTTATTATAATCGGATTTCAACAGATTAGTTTAGTAGAGTGTTAAGAAGGCCTGAGAATCAAAAAGACATAGTATGAAAGTTTGTCACTGGTAGAAAAAAAACTATCCGTGCGAAAAATATTGTTGTTTAATGTTTCTGTAAAACTAGTTCCTATGAATGTATTTTATTAAGCTTTCGCGAATAATTTGATGCACAAATCTATAATAACCCAATCTCGGTTGAAATAAAAAGAAATCTAATCTTCTTGGTCGTGTTACCTTGATTTGACTTCTTTTTCATCAATCACAGATTGAGTTACATGTTTGCCGTGTGATTAATTTCCTTATGTAACTACAATTTGTTTCTCGATTCTTGTTGAGTAAAAAGGAGTGGTTTTTTGATCGTTTACAACTCGTATCCATAGCTTAGTTCTTAATAAAGGATTCCATGGATCAAAAGTCACCATTTGAAAGTGTATTTGTGAGCAAGAGTGATCGAAGATGGATGTGGAGTGTTGTGGATGCATTTTGTGCATGAGTGGATCTATTTTAAAGGTGATTTGTTTATTTACATGTTTTTGGTTTTGCTTTCTATGTGAAAGTATATACTATGTTACCTTTGTGGTTGCTTTACTTGATTTTAGTGTCATTGTAGTCAGATTTCATTAGATTAGTTTTGGAGGGTGTTCAGAATGCTTGAGAATCGAAATCGCATAGTATGAAAGGTTGTTACGGATAGCCAAAACTATCCATGTGAGTTCTATTGTTGTTTAATGTTTTTGTATAACTAGTTCCTATCCTATGTATTTTATTAAGTTTTCATGAATACTTTGATGCTAAAATCCATAATTGCAAAATTTCGATTGAAAAAAAAATCTTATCTTCTTGCTCGTGTTACCTTGATTTGACTTGTAAGACCCTGTTCCCGGAGACCTCACAATTGGACAATCATAGCTTTTATATATAAAACAATACATATTTCATAAAACATTTCAGTTGAATTACGTTAACAAAAAACCGTTCATTTCATTAACAATTACTGTTGAAAAGCAATACAACATTGTTTAACTTACAAAAGCAACATTTAAATGCGTTACAAAACAACAATATCCTTAAGATTGAATGAATGCCAGTCTTGCCCTGCCGAGTAACATTCCTAGCATGCCATCCTCAGCAAAATTTACCTACCAACTGAAAATGCATAAATGCCAGTGTTACTGAGTGAGTTCTAGTTTTAAAAGTATTAAAATACATTACTTTCGTATGCGAGCACACATCATATGTACATCCAGATAATATCCATTGTTCATCTCATTTATTCATACTTTCATTATTATCTTTCCTCGTCGTACGCATTCATTCTTTTCATCCTTTCATTATTATCTTTCATCATCGTACGCATTCGTTCATTTCATACTTTTCATTATCTTTCACTTTCATCCGGACCAATGTGCAATACCCCAAACATTGTGCACGAAGCTGATACTAGGCTGAAGTCTATAAATAGACCCCTAACAGTGTGCAGGAAGCATGACCCAGTACCTAGGGCAATGTCCGTAACTCTGGGCATAAATTTGGGGCTAAATGTTTGTTTCAAGTGTGGGAAGTCTGGCCACATTGCTAAGGATTGTAGGGTGGTGAGGTGCTATAAATGTGGTGAAGCAGGCCACTTGAGTCGAGAGCTAGATATTTCGAAGATGAGAATGCTTTCGAGGAGTTGAAGATGAGATTGACTCAAGCTCCTGTCTTGACATTAGCTGAAGAAA
>BJCN01307010.1:0-13389 GCA_018326445.1 Flaveria brownii
CCGCAATTTTATTTTTTATTGTCATTAATGGTGGTGTGACATTGGTGTTATTTTGCACGGTTTTACTTCCCTCGTAACGCGGAGAGCTTAATTCTAGTATATACAAGTTATCAACTTTACAATGCATTGATTATACCATTAGCTTTAATGATTGTACATATTTTTTTTCTTTCTTTTAATTTTTAATTTTAAACACAATACTTTTAAATCTTTTACAATCTAACCCCTGAATTTTGTCAATTTCAACTTTCTTCCCTTATACATTTCATATTTTACAATTTTTTTCTTTTTACACTTCGGTATAAATTTTAAAAATTGACACGCCGTAACATGTGTGGTTCATCGTTGTTATGTATTTTTTTTCTGTTTAATGACCCCGTAGTAACACGCGGGGTACTAGATCCACTTAATTATTGTGTTTAATATTTTGTGATTTTACGTATACTTTCCGTTCGGTGTTTATTTATTTATTTTCTAAGACGAGTTTTTCCGGCGTTAGTGGTCGCTGAGGGTAATGTGACATTGGTACTACTTTGCACGGTTTTATGCGCCCACAACAAAGGTGGGTCTTAATACTAGTATATTGCTAATTATCAACTTTGTTATGCTTAGTGGGTTGTACAATATACTTAATAACCCCATCGCAACGCGCTCGTTCTAGATCGACTTACTTATTGTTTTACACATTTTACTTTCCGCATATGCGGTTTAACATTTTTACAACTACTTTTTGTTTGTTTTTATTATTTTCTTTACTACGAGCTTTTTGGATGTCCGTGGTCACTAGCGGTGATGTGTTATTAATGATACTTGACACGATTTTATGCCTCCGCTGCAATGCAGGGGATTTTAGACTAGTTATTGAAAAGTTTCATGTATCCAAAAGATATTTATGTGTTATTAGGCATATCTTAAAAGGTACAAACATTAGCTACTTTCTTAAAGACTAGAAGGGTGCTCGCGCAATGCAGCGGGATGACATTTTATATTTGACACGTGCATTTAATATTTTGTTATTCTTGTAGTAGTTTTACAAAAGTTTATTATGTTTTTTTCTAAGCTAAAATTTAAAACAACAGATAAATGAGTTCTGCATGAAGACTTGTATATACGCATTAACTTATTGTATCTCACAAAATACAGATCGTTTCAGCAAAAAGTTTACATCAAAATATTTAAAAATAAAAACAGGTTAAATTGTAGTCTCCAAACGTTTTTTAGTGTGATATATTAAAAGATAGAGCTGAAATCTTAAAACATATTAAGTTTTTTTGGTGTATGGATAGATAATATAAAATTTTATGCAAATATTAGTAAGTGTAAGACTATTGTGTAACTAATTATAAGGGGTAATGTGTAAATAATGTTATAAATATTATTTTACCCTTAAAAATGGTTATATTTTATGCATTGAATAAAGTAAGTGTTCTTAATTTTTTGGTATCTTAAAATACCACTTTCATATGCTTTATATATAGTATAGATAAAATAAGTATGTGATGTGGAAATATAAATACATATCATTGTAGGATTGTAGGAATTAGGTGCAATGCTTTCCAAACCCCTATCTTGACGTGCATGAAGGAGAGCGTTACGTTCGATAAATTTGTTCAACAATATCTTTATCATTGAATAAACTATTTCTGCTACCAATATCAATAAATATTTCAACCAAATATAGATATTTCTACTTAACTTCTTTGGAACTTCTAACTACTCATGTTGTGATACATAATTCGGTAGAGGGTAGTATAATTACAGAGTTTTTTAAACGAGTAATGAAAAAAAGACGATTTATCCACAACTAGAAAAAGATCAATTTGGTTCATTGAAATGAAATGTGTTCTTTTAATGTATATGCTTTACTTCGGGTAAAATCAACATGATTTTGATTTGCACATATAGTACAAATGCTTTTATTACTACTTTTTTGTTATCCAATTCTGTAACAATAGATTACAATTATTTCATACTCATGAGAATAAACATATTTATCGAATAAATAGTATTGGATCGTACGTCATTTCCATATATATGGATTAATAACTGCATTTATAGAAGATAGAAGTTGATATAGTATATCGGACTTTATTAGAAACAATTTATACACTATTATAACACTAATAGATTCCCATTGACGTCTGGCCCTAAGATGTGGATCATCCAACATACTATTCGAATTGGGTTCGAAACCAAACTTCCCCATAGAAGGATAGATGGGGTGTTTAAGGTGAGATTGATTGTAGAACCAACGTTTGATTCACTCGTAAGATTCGGGTGATTCGAGGGACCACCTTGGCTCCTTTGTTCTCAATGATCTATACATTCTTATTAGTGCATGAACAACTATCTATAGAGTACAAGTTTAGTTTAAAGTTATAAATGATAGATATTGTGATACAATAAAAAAAGCTATTGTAGTACAAACTAAATATATACCTCATATACAAATAAACCTATCAATATATTCTTATTCTCTCAATTCCATTCAAGTTTAAATATTTATGTTCTTTTTCATCACACGATATCAAGATGATTAGAAAAACTTCAAACAAAAATGACAGTTGGATCAAAGAAGCTATTGCATTATAAGGTCGAATTTGAACAAATCAAACAAGTTCGAATTGACGTAACATGAAACCTATTAGTCCAAAAGCATCGTGAAGAGTAATAAAAGTTTACAGACAACATACACGCCAACAAGTAAAATCTCCTAAATTTCTACCAAGATTCTATATATAAGTTATTAGAAATTAGAAATCAGTCTAAACTGAAATCAATTCGTATATTATCCTTTCATTTTGATATCACTATTCGGGTCATTAGTCCTTTCCTAGCATTATTGTACCTTCTATATTTATTACAGGTTGGTTATACGTCAACACCGATATAGTTTACGATGCAAAATTTAAATACCAATAAAAAATATATGTAAAAAACTAATTATATATTTCTAGTATGTTCCATATAATAATTATTACGACCATATCGCCCAATTCTAAAATTGTTGAAGCATATTTGTAGGATGTTTAATAACAGTAAACAAATACAATAATAACAATAATAATAATAATAATATCCCATCAGATATAATAAACTTTTATAGCATGGAGGTCAATAAGGGTCCACTAATCAATCACCTCTGTCTCTGCAACTCTGCCACCGATTTCTCGCTGTCTCACCTCCGATCATCAATTTAACCCCAAACCCTCATCAATTTCTCAAACAACACCAAAACCCCACTTCAATTTCCCCCAAATGGACTCCTCAGACGACGAGGGTGAGGAGTATTTGTTCAAAGTAGTCATCATCGGCGACTCTGCTGTCGGAAAATCAAATCTTTTGTCAAGATATGCAAGAAACGAGTTCAATCCGCACTCAAAAGCGACAATCGGTGTTGAATTTCAGACCCAGAGTATGGAGATTGAGGGTAAGGAGGTTAAGGCGCAGATTTGGGATACTGCTGGTCAAGAAAGGTTTCGTGCGGTGACCTCTGCCTATTATCGTGGGGCTGTTGGGGCTTTGATTGTTTATGATATTTCGAGGAGGACGACGTTTGATAGCGTTGATCGGTGGCTTGAGGAGCTTAATAGTGAGTTTGATTTTGATTTGATTTGGTTTATTTTCGTTGATTTGGTGATTTATGCGTTGGATCGAGATGGGTTTGGTTGAACTTGAACGTTGAATGACTTGAATCTGTGATCGGTTCGTGATTAGATTTGAATCTTGGTGTTAAAAATTTGAAATTGATGATCTGATTTGGGATTGTTAGTTCTGGTGTTTGATTGTAGTAAAACTGCTGTTTGATTGTGTGATTGATTAGAGAATTGATTGATGTGATTAGACAGAGTTAAACAAGAAAATGATGTGCAAATGCTATTGATTGTAGCCTGTTTTGTTACGACTCATTATCTGATTCTGATTATTTAATACTGCATGATCACTTTCGTAATGCAATGCCAAATGCAACTTAAGCTTAGCAAGAATCGGTATAAGGAGTTCCATTGATGTATGTGAATAGATTCACAAGTTATGTGTTAGTATTGTTTTTTAGTTTTTTTACAGTAGAAAAGTTTGAATTTTTACTTGGTATAAGGTGTTCTGTTGTCTGGTTATAACTTATAACTAGATGTGGAATTTCGAACCATTTACTTATTAATTGGTTGATTTGACGTATGCTTTTGTCTCTAATGGAGTAACGGGTCAAATGAGAAAAAAAGAAATGTAAGCTAAAAAAGAAACAAGTCAAATTAGTTATGAGGTGAATGTAGAAGTTGTCCAAATTGTATACTTAACTACTTAAGTTAGATTGTTATAGTAATCAGTATAAAACGTTAGTTGTTTTGTATGAAAATTTGGCCACAAAAGTTTTTGCGGGTCAAGCAGACCTAAACCATACATCCACACCCATATCTAGCCGTTTGACCTGCCTATTTTGTCACCTCTGCTCATAACGGGTCATGTGATAGAAGACCCAAGCTTGGGACTTCATGTCGTAGGAATCAGATATTAGGTTCATTTATCAGAATTTTTTTGGAATAATTCACTTATTATTTGGTCAATTCGGGTGTATGTTTTGTGTCTAAGAGATTAACGGGTCAATTGGGTAGAGATGTAAGCTGAAAAAGAACTAATGCAAATGAGTCAAACGGGTTGAAAGCCGTTCAAATTGTATACTTAAGTTAGATTGTTACAGTAATCTATATAACACACTAGTTATAATATGAAAATTGGTCACAAAAGCTAAAGTTACCTGTTTTAACCTGCATATTTTACCACCTCTGTGCATAACGGGTCATGTCATTTAAGACCTATCTTGGGACCTCATGGCATAGAAATCGGATATCAGTGTCATTTATAGGGATCTTTTTTATATCTTCTTAAACAAAGCTAACATATATCTATAAAAACTTATGCAGCTCATTCGGAGACCACAGTGGCAAGAATGTTGGTGGGAAACAAATGCGATCTCGAGAACATCAGGGCTGTATCTGTGGAAGATGGGAAGAATCTCGCAGAGAAAAACGGGTTATTTTTCATGGAAACATCAGCACTCGATTCAACAAACGTCAAAACAGCTTTCGAGATGGTTATTCGGGAGATTTACAACAATGTAAGTCGAAAAGTATTGAATTCAGATTCGTATAAAGCCGAGTTATCTTTAAACAGGGTGACTCTTGCAAACAATGGTGATATTGCTGGATCTAAGCAAGATCAAAGCAAATACTCTTGTTGTTCTTGATTACTCAAAATGGGTATACTTTTCATGAATTGTTCAAGACTTTTGATAATTATTTTTGGAAACTAAATTATTTTGTTTTTGGATTTTGTAAAATCTTTACATTTGTGTTTTTCAGCAATGGTAATTTGACAAGGTGTATTCTTTACATGTTTATGTTGCTAAATCTTGTTATTTGTGATAATGTACACAAACGTGTGCGTATGCGCGTATACGTGTATACGATACACAAAAACATGTGTGACATACTTGGTGTATCTAGGCTAAAAACATAGCTAGTGATCTCATTCTAATTGATCGTTATGGTACATATGATATGTAACATTAGATATTGGAAAAACCATGTAGAGGATCTGCGTTTTTGAGTAGGTTCGTAAATGAATCGAATGAAGATGAATGAGCGCTTGTTTGTGTTATTCATATAAGTTTTACTGATGAAGAGAATTCACTTTTTAAACAAATGCACACTTAATTGAACATATTCTTTTGTTTATGTTTGTTTTATAAGAAAAATCTGTTTTAAGTGAACATGTTTTGTTGTTCATGTTCGCTCTTCAAAAGGATGTGTTTGTTCGTGTAAACATATTCTCTTGTTCATGTTCATTGTTTAAGAAAGTATGTTATATGAGCAAATTCTTTTTTGTTTATGTTCCTTCTTTAAGAAAATATGTTTGTTCGTGTACGTTGATTTGATAAATTTATAATATAAATGAACACATAAAAAATATAAATGTATGTCGTTTGTTCGTGTACGTTGATTTGATTAATTTATGTTCCTTCTTTAAGAAAATATATTTTTCCGTGTACATTAAAAAAGATTTTGAGTTTGACATGTGTTATTTTACTGTTTTAAATTGAATGATATTTTGATCATTGTGTCTAATACGACATGTTATTGTTAAATATCAGTTTATTGTGTTAAATATTTTTCATCATTTGTTATATGTATTCATCATTGTATTTTACGTTTTAAATTATTTCATGTTATTTTTATCATTGTTTTTTATATATTGTATAAACTTGTTATCTTATCATTGTGTAGTACAATTAAAGTTACACAATAATATTATTTTACCAATGTATCTTATACAAATTCATTGTGTTCAGGATAACACAAAGACAAGTAAAAAAACACAATGAGGCATATGACAATTGTATTTTACGTTTTATATCATTTGTATATTATTTTGTATTGTTTTTAATGTATTAGATTAATAGTATAGTATCCCGTGTAATACACGGGTTGATTAAATAATATATGAAATAATTTGTAATAAATTTTAAAAATTATAAATGATATTTGTAAATAGGATATAATTGAGTTAGAAATAAATAAGTAGTTCAAGTAAAAAACAATAATAATATCATTTTAAAATTTCATTTTATAAGATTATGTTTTTTCAATTGTTTTCTTAAACATTCTTTTTTTAATTTATTTTAAAAGAAATAATTATCTTATGAAACTTAAAAAAAATGGTATTAAAATACTTCGTATTTAAAAAAAAAATTGTGTCATATATTTTTAAAGTGCACTTTTCATTATTATATCAAGTTTTTAATTTTTCACAATATCGATTTTTTTAATTTAAAAATATTTTAATTAATATAATTACTATATATATTACTATCATTTATTAGGAGAAAGAGAGGAAAGGAAAATAAAAATGAGAATGCTTAATATATTGACATGTGGCATCTCAAAAACTTTCTTTTATTATAGATAATAATAGATTAGTTGTTTAATTTTTTTTATGTTTTACATGCTAAAATTACATAATAGTTTCAGAAAAACACAATAATTAATAAAAAAAATACAATGAACTGTAGTAAAGATATAATCACGAACAAATTTAATATGAGCTGAAAAAAGTCAAAGTTTATCATCTATAATATAACTATACTGCACTCGGTTTTAAAGATAAAAAACATTTATTTTCATGGTGTGATTTTTATACAACATATTTTATATTAAAAGTTATGAACATTTACAAATGTAATAGCTTGAAAAAAAATTAAATATAAGTTGTGATGCCTAAAATTATATATATTCTAATTACTAACTTATGTGTACACATTTTAAGGCATGTAGTACAACTATTTAAATCTTTTGGTTATTTATTTTAAACTCAATACATTTACATGTCCTATAATTTAACCTCACTAATTTTTCAGTTTCTCACCTGTGTTTTTCATCTTTTACAATTTTATGGTTTTACATTTCGGTCTAAATTTTGATGGTTAATGTGCTATAACGTGCGTTGTGGCACGTCGTTGTTACGTCTATTTTTTTCCCAGTTCTAAAATACATTTTTTCTATAATTTAATCTCAACCATTTATTAAAAAAAATTTATGGTTGAGATTTCTTCTTTCACATTTTAGATTTTTTACTCTTTTTATTTAAACAATTTCTAATAGATATAGCTAATAGAATATATTAAAGTTAAAGTATTCATAATATATATTTTCTTATACGTATGTTTACATTTAGCTATAAATATTACTAAATTAGTTAGTGTGTATTTTATTGTACATAAACAAACATATTCGTCCCTTTGATAAACGAACAAGAAATTTATTTCTAAGGGTATATTTGGCTAAACGAGCATGAAATATTGTTCATATTCCTCCCTTTGATAAACAAACAAACATTCAATTAAATGGTTCACTAATCGTTTTACAGATGTATTTCCAATTTGATGATGCAAATCAACTAAGATTGTGTTTGATGGATGCTCAAAAAATGACTCGGTCAGCAAATCCGAAAAGAGAGACTGAGTCAGCGTCAAAATAAAGGATGGTCAGCCGGTTGACTCGGTCAGTAACACTATTTTTACAAAACAAACACGCTGACCGGCTGAAAATGTCTGACCGGGTCAGTGATCAGACAATTTGACCGGGTCAAAAGCAAATCAAACAGCCCCTAAGTTGTTTCCCACAACATCGGCTCGTTGCAAGTTTTACATAGAGTACTCGTGGGCCCGTGATTATTCAGGGTTAAAGGTCATGCTTTCATTAATTTTTGAATGAGTTCGTTAATTTTTAACTTTTCTTTAATCAATGTAACGTGTAGAACCTCCAATACGCGAGTACTTACGCAATTTAATAATTAAAAAACAAATAAGACAATAAAATAAAACTATCTTTAAAATAATAATTAGAATAAGGCATGGATTTAGGAATGTTGTCTAGAGCCCCTATTATGCCCCACTAAGTCTTATTGAGTAGTGCCTAATATTTCAAATGATATTTTATTATTAAGTGCTTTACTTCTAAAGTAAAGTGCACACTCCAATAAAAATCTATTAAATTTCATATATAATACATCACTAATAGATGGTAAAATCTATAACCTTGTTTCTGGCTAACAAAATATTCACTGAACTGTTAAAAATAAAAAGAATTTCTTTTACTAGTTTTATTTATTAAAAACATCATTTATATGTTATGTCTTTAAAAACTGACTGTAGGTTAAATTGTTGTTAAACAAAAATTAAAGAGATTGCAATGGCCACCGAAATCACTGACTTCTATCTAATGATAGACATGTGGATGATTTTGCTAATATTGCTTTAATTTATATTATACTAATTAGCAACTTAAGGTTGCGGTGGTTGTATTTTAAGCATTAGAGGTTGTACATGTCTTTTTGTTTTTCTATTTCTTTTATTTTAAATCCCATACTTTTACGTCTTTTATAATTTAACCCCTATAATTATTTATTTTTAAATTTGGTCGCCTATTCTTTTCATCTTTTACCAAATTTTTGTATATATTTCGCTCTAAAATTTGAGAGTAATACGTCATAACGTGCGTGTGTGATTTAACGTTGTTACGCCTATTTTATTTTTAACGTTTTACGTTTCACAAGCGTGGTTCAACGTTTTAACATCTACTTTCCGTTTGGTTTTATTTTTTATTTTTTATTTTTATTTCTTTTTTAATACGAGTTTTTCCCACGTTGGTTGTCGCTGATGTTGATGTGATATTGATTTGGTATGGTTTTACGCCCCTGCCGCAGAGCGGGGGGCTTAATACTAGTATATTACTAAAAAGGTTCTTTTATATACTAGCCGAAGTATTATTATTATTATTATTATTATTATTATTATTATTATTATTATTATTATTATTATTATTATTTCATGTTTAAATTGTAGTTTGTTAAATTCTAACAACAAGTTTTACAACAAACTCATTTTCGTCTTGCATAAAAATGAACTCATTTTTTTAATCAAACCGCATATATGTGATTATGGATGAAACCTCTTGTCGGGTAGGGTTAATCTTATCGGTTTTGATACTTGTCGATAATAACCTAAACTTCTAAATTTAGATTTGGGTTCTCAATAGTAAACATACTTGAGGGTTTTTGTGTTACAGTTGAAGAAACCCTAATGACTTGCAAGAGTGTGTGTTTTAGATATATATGACTTTCAAGTGAGTTTGTAAGTATATTTATACCAGCATTTTACTGGGTTGTATTCATTTTTAGATATATGTGACTTTCAAGTTATCCATGTACGATACCCACTTGGTTTAAATCTTCTTTTTTTTCTTTCAAACAAAGGGTTTAGTTGTTATCGGTAAAAATTTGAGATAAAGTATTTATTATTATAGGGTTATTGGATTTTAACAATCCCAATTTTTATATATTGGCCGGTATTAATCTAACTCAGCAAATGTTTACGAACACTCCCAACTTTGAGTTTATTTTCTTGCAACGATCCCTTACTAACTGAGACTTAACACCGTTAGTTTTTTTATTACGTAGACTACTTATATAGCCAAAACACTAAGCAATAAGTTGAAATCAACTGTCAAGTCCGTCAATCTGAAACTTTTGTTAACCTAAAACCGTCATTTTTCGACTTCTGATTTGAACCACTTGACTCGTTAAAGGTAGATTTCAAGTAACGATGAATGCTAGACGTTGAAAAAAGGACATGATAGAGGTTGGGCGGAGGTGGAGTTGAAAATGGCTCAAAGTTAGCCACATTTCATCAAAAAAACTAACAGACGTTAACTCTCAGTTAGTAAGAGATTGTTGAAGTAAAATAAACTCAAAGTTAGGAGTGTCGGTAAATATTTCCTGAGTTGGGATTAATCTCGACCAATAAATGAAAGTTGAGATTATTAAAATCCAATAACGTTATTATTGTATAATAATTTTATCTTACGTTTCTATTTACCTTAACAATAAAAGGTTAATTTTATATAAACTACATTGAGTACCTTATCCAATATCCAATTAAATATAAGAGCCAACAAGGTTTTTAAATAGTTTTTACCAAAAATAAAATATGAACTTCCGACAACACGATCCACACCTTCAAGTCTCTAAACTATATAAAGATTATTTACCCAAATATTTAATTACAAAATAAGACTCTGCAATGAATGAACATATTTTTTTTTTAAATCAAATGTTCTTTAAATTTTTTTAAATGACTGGTTAGTTGTTAGTATCATCAAATTAGTAATATTTACCTATGACAAAGTTAGTTGTTAGCAAAGCCTCCCACCTCCCTTTGACCACTAGACGAAGAGATCATTGGCATAAAATATTCTTTAATGAAGCAATTAATCATTAGGTATATAATGCAACATTATTACTCACTAATATTCTTTTAAAGGTATATTTTCTACGATATTACGATTTGTCTAATTCACTAAACTTTTTGTGTATAATGACACATCTCAATAAATTAGATTTATATAAATTGTTGATGCAACTATTAAAAATAGGATAATGTTATAAAAACAAAACATACTTTTAGTTTTTTTCTTATAAAAGTCGTTGTATAATTTTTTACACATAAAAAATCAATATATTTTATCTGATCACAAAAGTACCTTAACAATTTTTGCCTATAAAACCAACATACTTTCTCTTTTTTCACATAAAAATCTCTCAACAATTTTACACATTAGAATCTCTTTATGTTAAATTAAAAGAAATCAATCCAGTCGAGCTCGAGCTTAGCTCATTGCAAACGTTATTTCTAAAACTTTCTCAAGCTTGAGCTTTGGAAATAAAGCTCGAAACGAGTCGAGTTCGAGCTACCATAACTTAAAAGATCCGAACTCGAGCTCCCATAAGTCAAATGAGCCACATAGGGGAAAAAATTCTCGCAAACAAAATAATCAGAGTAAAAACTATTTTAATTTTTCGTTTCAGAATTTGCTTGAAATTAACAAGTGAAGTGATTTTAGTGTGAAAATAATTGTTGACATCTTTATGTGAAAAATAGAAAGTGTGTTGATTTTTAATGTGAAATTATTGTTGAGATGTTTTTATGGGTTTTGCGTGTAAAAGTTTATACAATGAACTTTTATGAGGAATACTTAAAGTAAGTTGGTTTTTATAGTAGGCTATTTAAAAATGTACTTCAAATATTTTATTGTAGTGAAATTTAATGTATTAATGTAATATATGCTTTCTTAATTATATATTAATTCTAAAAGGCAAATTGTATTTTAACAATTTAAAACTTATTGTTCGAAAATAATTTATACTTTCTATGTAACTTGTAACACTTTTAATTTTTATTTTCATTACCAACAACAAACTCTGTAACATAATTATCTAATATTTACGTTTGATTTGCACATGATTTTATTTACAATATTGATTATGAACGAAATAAAAAAACATACCAGTTAAGTTGAGTCTAAATAAATACCAATTGAGTATAAACATATTATGATTATGCTAAAAATTGAAAGTGTCAATGCGAAATTTAGTGTAGATTATTATTAACGAATGAGTACCATTCTAACACAATTATTTGAGTAACTATTTTTTATCACCTTATTTCTTTTAAATGTTTACTTAATCATTTTAAATCCCATTACAAACCAACACCTTCTTTCTTCTAACTCTTTAATTGCAAGAGACAACGACCACACTAGTCGGAAAAAAGTCGGTGTTTTTTTCGAATATTATATTTTTCCGTAGGCAATATCATAAAGAAATTTATAATTTAACTCGACCATATGTCGACGTGTTTCTTTTATTAATTTAACACTCAACTTTTTATATTGTTTAATTGATAGTTTTTCGAAAACAAAACATAGGAAAGAAGATAGTAAGAAGACTTGTTTGTGAATTGTGAGGAAAATTAGATTCTTGCTTTTATATTCTAATTTAAATTATACTATAACATAAAAATAAAAATCGGTGGTCAATAAAAAGCCAATGACGTTTGTTCTAATTAAGTATTTGTTTTGTTTATATGGTCACTTGTAGGGGTGTTCAAAAATATCTAAATCCGAAACCGAATCTAAAATATCCGAAAATCCGAAATTCGGATATCCGAAATTTCGGATTCGGATTCGGATAGTGATATTCAGAATTTTCGGATATTTCGGATATTCAAAATATCCGAAATATCCAAAATATTTTTATAAAAAATTAAAAATATTAAATATTAATTAAATATTTCGGATATGTTTAGATATTTCAGACATTTTAATAAAAAACTACAGATATCCGATAAAAACTTAAATAAAAATTATTACATTTTTATAAAATTTATTAAATAATACAATTTTTTTCAGAATTCGGATATCCGAACGAATATCTGAATCCGAATCCGAAATTTCGGATATCCGATTTTCGGATATCCGAATTTCGGATCGGATATCCGAAATTTCGGATTCGGATTCGGATAGTGAAATCCACTATCCGAAAATTTCGAATATCCGAAATTCGGATATCCGAATTTGAACACCCCTAGTCACTTGGTAGGAGTGGTAAATGTTTTGGTTTCTAAGTTTGTAGGTTCAAAATCTATTAACCGCATTTTATTTTCTTCATGTTTTTTTATTCATTTTCATGTCCTCTTTTTAAAATTTTATGCCCTTAGTTTACCCATATACAATATAAATTCGAGTCGACCTACATTTGGACTTAATCAGAGGTGGCTTAGGTCAAATATAAAATGTTTCCGTACTATACTTTATATACGCTATAAATGACACACATCTAGCTTTCGACATAAGTTTTGTATGAAAACACTTCGGTTAAAATATAATATGTTTTCATTTACTCTATGTTCGACGTAAATTCAGTTCGGAAACGAGATGGGACGTGTCACACCCTCAATTTCCACGAACGGGGTTTTACCGTTAGGCGTGTGCCATAACC